>JAAILG010023512.1:0-11471 GCA_012026655.1 Hydrolagus affinis
GGAGGTGGGAGGCTGCAGCATTATCAAAGATGCCATCTTCAGAATGAGAGATAACCCAAACTTTCCAGCTATCTATTCTAAGGTCGATGTTTTGAGTTCATTACGTCAATAGATGTAATTACCATTAGTTGCAGCTGTAATTTCGGGCGGGTTCTTTCCTGTATGTTGTGTCCAGTGCCTTTCGCTCAGTGGTTAATGCGCTAACCAATACACCTGCCTGGAATCGAACCCAGGTCTCTCGCTTGCAAGGTGATTGCTCTAACCACTGAGCTGCAGGACTCCGAAGGACTGTAGCTGTGACCTTCCTAGTCTATGTAGGTGGGTAACCGAGCACATATTTCTGGCTAATGAGGCAGCAAAGGAGTTTGCCAGTGAAATGAGATTCACTGGACTCTCTTGTCCAAGGTCACTGGGCAATCTCAATTGGTTGGGTCGAATTGGGAGAAGTTTACAAACAATAACTTCCAATACAAGATATCCTTTACACGGTGTAAAGCTCGCTCCCTTAAGTGTCGAGGCCTTTCTCGGGGAATGTAAATGAGCTGGGCGAGAGCTTCAAGGCGCTCGATTTCGGTCCTTCAGATCTGGGATTGCGGGCCTGTCCAAAATCAATTCTACTGAGCCACTTAGCGACACACTAAATCCCTTGTAAATATACCAGAATGTGGCGGGAGGGGTGGATTACGCTCCCTTTAACCTTCAGTCAGTGCATGAATCTGCAAAGGCAGCTAAAAAAAAATAGATTCACTAAGGCAGTACTGCTCTGGTGTAATCTACCACTTGAACTGTAATAAATGCAGTTTGACTATTTAACCCTATCCAGTATCCAGCTGGGGAACATTGAAATATTTCACATAAAGCAATCGGCCCTGAACATCTATCTTTCTGACTGTTGCACACTGTATCGTATCTGATTGATGGGAGGTGGGAATGCACAGTACGCTGAACGCTACAGGAAGCTGACATATCAATTGTATTCTCCTTTGCCCGAGGCTTGTTTGGCTAGTTGCCTTCACGGTGCAGAGAGCTTCCCAATCACAGCGAGTAAATTCGCTCCCCTTCCCCTCCCACCGCCTCCATCCATCCATAACAATAATAATCCTTGCGTTTGATACAGCAGCCTTTCACATCTTATCAACGTCTCAAAGCGTTTCACAGAATATACTGTAAAGTGAATTGACTATATTTGTGGGCGAAAGGGGGCAGCCAATTGCGCACAGTAATGTCCCCCACACAAACAGTGTGCGATTGGCAGCAGCGTTTCGCCCACAAATACACAGTCAATTCACTAATGTACAGTATATTCAGTGAAGAGCTTTGAGACGTCTACAAATGCAAGGATTATTATCATTATTGAATCGTCTCCTCGCTGAAAGGAAATGATCGCGAGGGAGAGGGTTGGGGGAACCACAGTAAAGATCACCTCTCTTCAGGCTGGTGAGTGTTTTCATTTTATTTGAGAGGTGGGGGGATGGGGGGATGGGGAGGTGGGCAGAGAAGAGAATGTGGGAATTGTTCTCAGTGAATCCAGTCTTTGTGTCTTTGTAAAAAGCTGAGTGATTGATGTCGATGGTGTTCAGAAGAGGAACAGAGCCGCAACAATAGCAACTTGGCATTTGTCGACCACTATTTATATCAAAGGACGGTTTCAAAGCAGTTAATGTTACGATGGGAGCAGAGGAAAACAAGGGAAGCATGTAGCGGAGGCAGGGGGTGGGAGGGGGGGTGGGGGTGGGAGTGGAGGTCACTGAAAGTACAGTGAGAAATACTAAGTGCTGTAATAGACAAAAATCCCAATTCATTCAAAACTTTGCTTCTTTGACCCATCCGCTCTACCATAGGTGGCCGTGCCTTCAGCCACTACACCCTGAAACTCTGGAACCCTCTCCCTCAATTCCTCCACCTTGCTGCCTCCCTCCCTCTCTCCCATTCCTCCATTCCCTCCCTATCTAACTATCTATCCCACCTAAAGATCTTTCTTTTTGATTGTGTTTACAGTCAGCTCCCCCTTCCCTCTCCCCTCATACCCTGGCTCGGTGTCAAACTTTGCGTCACTCTCAAGCCCAGTGTGAAGAGCTCTGTATAAATGAAAGTTGTTGAAATAAGGGAATTTTCTTCCCCAAAAAAACTGAGAGGTCAGCTCATCAATCCAGTGTCCTTTCCTCATTGTTTTGTGCAGCATATCAACAACACAATAAGCTACAGACTAATAATAATATCAATAATCCTTGCATTCGATATAGCGCCTTATCAAGTCTTTGAGACGTCTCAAAGCGCTTCACACTAAATGTGGAAAAGTGAACTGACTGTATATTTGTGGGTGAAACGCAGCAGTCAATTGCGCACAGCAGCGTCCCCCACAAACAGTCATGGATCGAGTGACTAAACTCTCATTCTTTTTCGTAATTATTATCGCTGTTATATGATTAGTATTTGCTGCTGCAGACAGGGCAAGGCGGACCGAGAATATGCCCGTCACACCTTGTCGTCTTCATTACACGAGCCACCTCTTCTCCACACCTGTTTAGCTCACGAGGAAATTGTCCATTCGTACGTGCGTACGTACAGTCTTTTCTAATGCGGTTTGTGCATTCCGACTTCCTACCCCGCAGTGACATCGCCTTCAGCATCTGCAACATCAGAGCGCGAGTAGCACACTTCAAAGCAGTGATCATTGAGCGTGTAATCATGTTCAAATTATTTAACAAAGATCGTTCGGGAAACGATGAGTGGACTTCTGTTTTCAAATGCGCACAAAATAAAACATTCACCTCACAGCGATGACTGAGGCTCTATCTACAGATGAAAATCGGTGTTGTGCAGATGTTGGCTAGATAAGTGAGATGCTCCCGGTTGACACGCTAAATTACAATTTATAATATAATACTACTAATAACAATCCTTGCATTTGATATAGCGCTTTTCACGTCTTCTAGACTCCTCGAAGCGCTTCACAGAATGTACTGTGAAGTGAATTGACTATATATTTTGTGGGTCGGAAGGAGGCAGCGTGCCCCACAAACAGCCGTGGGTTGAGTGGCCAATTGATTGTTATTTGGTTTGTATTATTCTGGAAATAAAACCCCAGTGACGCCTGCGACCGGCATCATTAAAACGTTGAGATTCGTATCACGTATTTAGGAAAACAAAAAGGCAAAAGGAGTTTTATATTAATTTCAACACCTCGCTCTTGGCGTTAACCATTCCTGCACAATCTCTGTTCATTCATTATACTGTATAGCGGTTTTAGTGAGTCCGTTTTTATTCTCGTGGAGCTGGCCCATTCGCAGGCGAGGATATCCTTTGGCAATGTTCCTGCTAACGTTCCTGATCAGGAAATTCACAGACAGTATCATTATTCCAGCTGCGCAGAGCTGATTAATGCTCCAGCCAGCGAGCGAACGAGCGCACGAGCGAGCGAGCGGGGGAAGTGAACGAACGAGCTGCACAGAACGCCAAGGAACAATGTTGGAAGTCAAAACAATATTTCAAAGCCTTGTTTTGTTTCCCCGGCATCTGGAGTAATTCCGCAGGTATTTTAAAGCTTATAAATCGCGTTCGGTTTAGATCAGGCCATCTGCTCGGCTCTGCACATCTGCTGCTTGTTGCCTTTCCCTCCCCAAACCCCCCACAACCCTTCCTTCCAGTTCTCTGCCCTATTCTCTATCCCTGCCATCGCTCTGCGACCTCGTCCTGACGTGAAAGGCACGAAAGACGTAATCCGTCCAAAAGGTGTATCAGGCGCGTGCGTGCGTGTGTGTGTGTGTGTGGAGTACAACAACAACAACAACAACAACAAAATTGCACTAATAAAATGCGTTTGAAGAGGAAGGTCTTGAGACCGGCCTTGAAGGAGGAAAGGGAGGAAGCGAAGGGGAGGTTCTGCGGGATGGAGTTCCACAGTGTGGGAGCAGAGAGGCTGAAAGCCCGGCTGCCGATGGTTGGGCAGTCAGGGCAGTGGACGCAGAGCGGCCCTAAAGTAAGGAAACTTACTTTCGCTATTGACCTGCCTGGATTCGAACACAGGTCTCACGCTTATAAGGCGAGTGCTCTAACCAGTGAGCTACAGGACCCCACATCAAAGCATGTCCTAAGCAGTTACTCTCAAGTGTAGCAGTGACTTGACCAACAATCCCCCCAAATAAAACTGTCAATTGAGGTACAGATCAGCCATGATCTTATACAATGGAGGTACAGGCTTGAGTGGCTGTGTGCCTCCTCCTGTCTCTATCTATCTCTCGACAACTCCCTCCAAATGTATTGCTGCTGCACAGAACGCAGGTATTGTCACAGTATCCCTGAGAATTCCACACTGGGTTGCCATGGAGAAAGTAATAAAATTAATATCTCCTCCACAACATGTTATTGCCTTGTTAACTCCTGTCTCCTGACTCCCGCTCGCAAAGCCGAGACACTGATCAGCCATCGAGCGAGGCAGTGAAATCAAACTCTTTTGGAGGTTGGGAACTGTTGTTGTGGCTCTTATAACAAACCTTGCATTTGATATAGCGCTGTTCATGTTTTCCAGACGTCTCAAAGCGCTTCACAGAATATACCGTCAAGTGAATTGACTGCGCATTCATGGACGAAACGCGGCAGCCAATTGCGCACAGCAGCGTCCTCCCCACAAACAGTCGGGTTGAAGTGAAAAATCGCTGTATCAAATGCAAGGATTATTATTATATTAAGTGTAAGGATTATTATTAACTCTATGGGCAGTGGCCAGTTGAATGGGTTGGGTTTTCCTGGCAGTAGAGCTGGGGGGAGATGTGTTCCAGGATGACGAGGATAAGAATTTTGGTTACGTTGTTTGGAAAGCACGTGGTTGCCTAATAATAATCCTTCCAAAAAAAAAACACAATAACAAAATTGGTCACTTCAATCCACGACTGTTTGTGGGGGACGCTGTTGTGCGCAATTGGCTGCCACGTTTCGCCCACAAATATACAGTCAATTCACTTCACGGTATATTCTGAGACACAGTCTAGACTAGAAGACGTGAAATGCGCTATATCAAATTCCAGGATTACTATTATTCTTATTAAACGTGGACAGTCACTGAACTTCCATCTCACACAACCCAATCCACAGCAGTCCCTGTCACATCGCACAGACAGCCGGTGGTACAGTTATTGGCAACAGGCTCCAGAATTTCTACAGTGTCAGACTTTAAGTGGGCAACACATCTCGGCGTCCATCAGCGGAGACAGCAAAATGCTTCTCTGGCCGTGCGAATGGTTGGGTTCAGATGCCCAGCTGTCTCGGTGCCCGTCTAACCTACCCTCTCTCTCTCTCTCCCGCAAGTCAGTGCGTGTTTCTTGTCCTCCGCACCGAATTAGCCTAAATGTTGCGTTCCACTGTTAGCCACAACTGCGCAGCAGATATGTCTAACAGTGGGTAGGATTAGAGAGGGGGGGGGGGGTGGAAAAAAAGCTTACACTAACAGGATTCCTCTACACTGTCATCCACGGAAAATAGGAAAATTGTATGAGCCCCGGGATTACACTGCACAGTTTACATTAATAGGATTGTACGGCTTCGCATATGACAGAAAGAAAAGTATAATACAGTATAACCCGCTCTGTTGCCTAAACAGTTTTTAACGATATATCTGTTGGCAAAAACTCACCAACGATTATTTACTGTCGTCTACTTTTCCTTCGCGGAATCCGACCGCAATTGAGCTACGACTGAAGGAGCTTAATGTCTTAAGTCCGAACAATTAATTACAACGCAAAACCCATTTTAAGTTGACAAAGGCCCGCGCCCATCGGTGGGGGAAGCAATGCATTTGTGAGTTGACGCATTTCACTGTACGTTCCTCGTACGCAGAAGCTGAGCCACTTCACACAGTAAATGTGGTCGTGGCGTGATGAGTTACGTGGTAACTTGTTATTGTTCTTGTTGATAAGATTAGTGCACAGAAATTCAGCTGGGTTTAATAGGAAATCGAACGGGCAGATAGATAAATTGGTCATTCAACCCACGACCGTTTGTGGGAAGCTGCTGTGCGCAATCGGCTGCCGCGTTTCATCTAATGTACTGTCACTCCACTTCACAGTATAGTCCATGAAGTGCTTTATACATCTTGAGGATAGTAGTAGTAATAATCCTTGCATTTGAGCTAACGCTTTTCACATCTTATCCACGTCTCAAAGCACTTCACAGAATACACTGTAAAGTGAATCGACTGTATATATATATATTTGTGGGCGAAACGCAGCAGCCAATTGCGCACAGCAGCGTCCCCCCCACAAACAGTCGTGGATTGAAATGCCCAATTTATTGTCATTTTGTTTTGAGGGATTATTATTAGTATTATTAAACTTGCCCAAGGTTTTCCCCCACTGCCTGGAATTGAACTTAGGTCTCTCGGTGGGATGCATGGTTTCAGTCAGTTTGGTTTCCATCACAGAGAGAGAGAGAGTATGTGTGTGTGTGTGTGTGGCGGGTCACGTTGGTAACATGTATTCATTGTGCACCAAACTAAAAGTTACTCACCATTTACTGTAAGATACACCCAGCTACCGTTGTGAAATGTGTCATATTGCTGATCCAACATAAGCACCTTGCACTCGTACCACCCCTGGTCCTCGGAACGGAGCTGGTCAATCCGTAAAGAAGCCTTCTCATATAGACTCGCCCGACCTACGCAGAGAGTGAGAGAGGGAAAGACAAGAATGTTTCATTCACTTGGAAAATCCACGAGTGTTAAGACCACAGACAGTTTATAACTCTGGCTCTGAAACGACCAAGCGTGAGGGGGAGGTGGGGGGGAGCCTTCAATGTTCCTGTCGATACACTCAACTGCAAGGAACATTCAAGTCAAGTGGGGTCAGTTTCATTGCTAAAGGTCGAGGTAGACTTGTGTGATTCAAACCATGTTCGCCTTATACCTTACGTCAGGCCTCTTTGGGGAGATAAAATTCCTCACCTCACTCATTGGGGTCAATTAAGAAAGAAATCAGAAGGTGGGATGAGGTGAGAGTCCGTTGCTGAAGCTCCCTGTGGTCAAATGCCCATCAACGGGAATCAATCGTGATTGCAAACGATGTGCACTCGTCAACACTTTGTGGGCGTGTCCATGTCCTCCGCTCTGCCCCTTCTACCATCGTCAGTTGGGCCTTCAACCTCTCTACCTCCGGAACTCCCTCCCAGAGCTCCTCCGCCGCGCCCCCTCCCTTGCCTCCTTCAAGGCTCGCCTCAAAACCTTCCTCTTCGACCACTGCTTGGGTCATCCTTCCATCTCCACCCTCCCTGACCCCCCCACCCACCACCCCAATCCCGTGTCACCCTTCTTGACTCCAACCATCAGCTCAGGAGCAACCCTTCACTGTCTAGCGCCCAGGGACATCCTCCCGACGTGAAAAGGCGAAACATATCAATGCAATCGATGTTGTTGTCCAGGAGGATGTTAAGGATTCTGTGCCGTTATCCAAACAGAGAAGTGAATTTCTCTCTCTCCGCTGTCCAGGCCAACAATCCTCCCCCCGCCCACACCCAACAAATAAAATTGTCCATTTTCAACTTCACGGCTGTTTGTGGGAAAATACTTTGTGCAAATCTCACACACAAAAACACACACATGTGGCTTCCTACATACTACAGCAGTGAAGGCCAATCTTTTCAAAGTAACAACAACAACAAAATTACACTTGTATAGTGCCTTTCACGTCAGGAGGACGTCACAAGCGGCTAAACGCGCGTAGAAGTTATTTGGAACCAAAGTCGTCTAAATTTTCCAATCGATTTTCCCGTTCCTGAGTTCAGCTCCGTTTTATTTCGAGTGCCGCCTTTTAGTCTCATTCGAATGTTACTCTGAAGGGCTTCATGCGGTGATTGCATCTGAGGCTGCGAGAGTGTCATCTGCCGTACCCCCCGCAGTGATCATCAGACTGTAAATGTCACTGAGCTAAAAAGCCAAAAGTCCCCCCAATGTCCTTGGCTCTGCTCGACTCAGCGCGAGTTTGCACTAAATCAAAAGGTTATCACCAAACCATCTGCAGTACTTATTGCTAAACGCACTCACCCAATACACGAGTGCAGTGTAAACACAGTATTTGGTACGTGAGGTTCTCAATATTGTTACTACAGTAAAAGCCCGTTTATGCGGCACCCTCGAGATCTGGCCAATGCCAGTTAAAGCGCGTGCCGGATATTAGGCCGAAAAAGCAAAAAAAAATGCATTTTACCGGATAAATTCCGGTTAATCGAATGCGGACCTTTTTCTTTGCGATGCCGGTTATACGGAAATTAGGGTTGATCGGGAGCTGGATAAACGGGCTTTTACTGTATTATTCTTACGGAAAACTACAGAATTAATGTGCAGTCTGCTGATATACACTCCCTCCCTCCTTCACTCCTTCACTCCCTCACTCCCTCACGCACTCATGCACTCAAAGAGAAGCACTAAGCATAGCCAGCCTCACCCTTTGATTACAGGGTCTCCTCTTCACAGCACCTGCTAAAGAGGTTTGGGCAGAGACTTGAGAGCTGGCTACTGTGCTCTATCGCAACGTTCGTTTGCTTTGACTTTTCACGTTGACAAGAGTTAATCTCGCAAAAGAAACGCACACAGCAAAGCACACACACAGCAACGCATGCACAGAAACACGCACATACGCGGAAATCTGTCACCGTTGCTTCAGAGTCTCCAAACCAAGCTGAGCTGAGGAGTCCAACCATTCCAATGATACATGGAAATGTTCCATGGATTCGTTAGTGTGAAGCGCTCTGAGACGCTGTCTGGCGTGGAGGGCGCTATATATATATATAAATCCAAGTTGTTGTTGGAAATCCCAGAGAAAGATTGATGGAATGGAACGCGCTCTCTATCTCGCTGGAGGTTGGCAGGTTGGCGAGAACCAAAGTGTTGGGAGGTGGGAGCCAGAGAGTGTGCATTGGGGGTAACTGTGGAGTCCAACCAGCTAAAACCACATAGTTTGTCATTGAGTCTAAGGTACCAAGGGTTTTACGTGGCAATTAGTTTCTTCTTTGTTCCTGTAATCAGGACTCAAGGTTGTGATTGGGGTGGTAGAGTGGAATCCTGTAGCTCAGTGGTTAGAGCACTCGTCTTAGAAGTGAGAGACCTGGGTTTGAGGTCACCTTGGGCAATTTCTTTACTCCACATACACACATGCCTGATAATAATCCCTAAAAAAAAAACAGACAATAATAAATTGGTCATTTCAACCTATGACTGTTTGTGGGGACGCTGCACTGTGTGCAATTGGCTGGTAAATGGCCAACCTTTATGGTGGTTAGTCCAACAAAATAAAATTCTTGATTGAATATCTCTTGATTTATGGCAGAAAGCATCAAATTATTCAAACAAGAACAAAAAACTGCCGATTGAAGAAACGTGCGAGTGTTTGGTGGGGGTGGGGGGAGGCGTGGGGGGCTGGGTTATGGCGTTGGCTACGAGTTGGCCACCCAGTCTGTCGCCTCAAGGAAACCAGCCGTGAATATTGCGAAGCATTTTCCTCAGCTGCGTTCGATATACATTGACTGTGAGCAGTAAATACCGTGAGTTGCTCCTGTGTTAAAGTGTGCTGGCTGTGTTCAAGAGTGCAAGCTGTGCGAGCGATGTCAACACACAGAGAGGGAACGCATTCAGCCGCGCTAATTGTGGCTGGCGACGGCGGTGAGTATTGTACTTTTGACAAACTACACCTTCTCTGCCAACCTTTCGCGCTGGTGGCTGCCAAGGCTGTTAATTTCTGCGACTGGAACGTCTAACGTCTGAACGCTAAGGATATATGTGCGTTGCTGTTTACTGTTTACGCACTGCTGCTTATACCAACTGATGTAGGCATTGCTCTTGAAAGGATTTCCCCGGGAGACTCTTGCCAAGAAGGCCTAGAAATAGGATCGAATGAAAGATCAGCTGGAGCTAAAATTAAAAGGGCGGCATCTATAATAATAATAATAATCATACTCCTTGCATTTGATGTAGAGCTTTTCACGTCTTTCTAGACGTCTCAAAGCGCTTCATGGCATATACTGTTAAGTGAATTGAGGGTATATATTGAGGTGAAACGCATCAGCCAATTGCGCATAGTAGCATCCCCACAAACAATCGTGGGTTGAAAATAACCAAGTATTTTAATGTGTTTTTTTCAGGGGATTATTATCGAGACCTGTGTTCGAATCCAGGCAGGCAAAACCTTGGGCACGTGTCCTTACTACACACACACACACACACACACACACACAAACACGCACACACACGCCTAATAATACTCCCTCCAAAAAAAAACGCATTTCGCCCACAAATATTTTGTGAATTCAATTTACAGTATATTCTGCGAAGCACTTTGAGACGTCGATAAGATGTGAAAAGCGCTGTGTCAAATGCAAGTATTATCAGTATCATAGAATTTTTATTATCAATTAAACATTGGCCACTCACGTTGTGGCTGTTTGTGGGATTATGCTGTCGACAAATGGGCTGCTACATTTCACAACATAATACAGTCACCACACTTTGCAGTAAAAGCACGCAGAACAATTTGAGCAAAGATCCCAATAATGCTATACGAAGTGCAAGGATGATCACTATTATTAGTGTGTGAATCAGAAATCAATAATCCAATTGAGAAGATAGGTAACACTGTAATCTAAGAGAATAACATTCAAGGGAACAGCATCGATTAGCATTTGTCAAATCATACGATTCACGGTCCTTGTTTGGGTTGAATGACCCATTCTTTTGATGCAGAGATTGTTTCTGAATATAATAATAATATTCATTCTTACATTTGACATGGCGCTTTTCACGTCTTCTAGACTGTGTCTCAAAGCGCTTCACAGAATATACCGTAAAGTGAATTGACTGTATATTTGTGGGCGAAACGCAGCAGCCAATTGCGCACGGCAGCGTCCCCCCCACAAACAACCGTGAATGAAAATGAACAATTAGAATATTGTTTTATTTTCTTGAGGGATTGGAGTAAGGAAACTTGCCCCATGCATCGCCCTAGCCGGGAATCGAACCGAGGTCTTTCACTCCTGAGACAAGTGCTCTAACAACCGATGCAACGTGATGCAGATCAGTTGGAACATAAGAGGCGACGGCAATATTTTCGGTGATGTGAAAGACTTCTTGTGGGGTGGGGGGGAGGAGGTGGGGGGGAAGGGTGGTGGAGAAAAAAACATACATAAACATCTTGTGCTGTGTAATTGCCTGCAAATCCGGTTACAATCATCTGAAAGGACGAGACAAATACTTGTGGTGTCCTCGGTATTTACCATTTAAGTATTTGCCATTGCAAATGAAGTTAATAATAGGCTGCACACACACAAAAAAAATTACCGTGATTACAATTTTTCTTATAATTTGTGTGTGAGTATTGTGAGTTAATTGTAGGTTGCGCTCCAAAACCCTACAGGTTTGAGTCCTATATTCAGCCTGGCCAGGAATTTCCAGATTAAATCAATGCACACACACACACACACACACACACACACAC
>JAAILG010023513.1:0-11456 GCA_012026655.1 Hydrolagus affinis
CCTGTGTTAGAAAAGACAAGGGAGTTCCTCTCGGTGTTTGAGAATCTTGAGGTAGTAACTTTGCTGCAGCTCAACCCCGCAGGTTCCTCAGTCCCAGTACACAGCACATACCTTCCTCTTCACGTCAATAGAAATCCTGAAGAGGAGAGACCAGTAGAATCCCAGCTCGATCATGTAGTACCAGTACTGGGAGGGCAACAGGATCTGTGACATACACATAATAAAGGTTAGTGTCTGTGAGACCCACCATCTCTCCAACTGGGTGGCAGGAGAGAGGGAGAGAAAGTGTGCAATGTGAGATCAACGCAGCACCTTGGGACGTCCTCTCGATGTAAAAGGCGCTATACAAATGTAATTTTGCATTGTATTGCAATAACTAGTCTCGTCACAGGTTAGACTGATGTGGCGTTTGAACACCAGCGAGGAGCGATTGGTCAGAATGGCCTGTGCTGTACAATTTATACCAGTGATGATTGTAACATCAGATAACCATGGATTCACTAGCTCCACGAGCAAGAGGTGAGATTGCAAGCGTTAGTAGTTTGGATTGAAGTGAGGGTTGTGTTTTGTAACGGCAGAAACAGTCCCTCTGTCCAAAGTGTTGAACCCAAAGGTCCTACCTGCTGTGGGTAGCCTTCCCAACATAGTTGCTGATCCCAAAACCACGGCTTCTGTAAAGAGAAGAGAGGAGGGCAGTGAGGCCCAAGTCAAACTCCATCGCTTCTATGTGTCGCCTAATGGGACCATCTTTGAGAAGGGAACTTCTCTCTCCGTGTGTTCTGGTTATCAATCCCCCATATTAAATTGGTAGCTCAGTGGTTAAAGCACTCGCCTTACAAACGAGAGACTGGGGTTCGATTGCCGGCAGGTCAGGGCGAAACTTTGGACAAGTTTTCTTACTCCACATGCCTGACAATAATCCCTCAAAAAAAAAACACAATAATAAATTAGTCATTTCAATCTCGAAGGTTTATGGGACACTGCTGTGCGCAATTGGCTGCCATGTTTCACCCACAAATGTACAGTCAATCCAATTTACAGTATATTCTGTGAAGCGTTTTGAGATGTCTGGAAGACGTGAAAAGCGCTACATCAGGATTTTTTTTTTATTAATAATAAAGTTGTTCACTCAATTCGTGGCTGATCGTGGGACAAATGTGTCACGTTTGCCAATGAAATACATAGTCACTCCATGTCACAGTAAATCCCTTGAAGCGCTTTTGAGAAAAGCTCTACACCAAATACACGGATTGTTATGGATATTATTAACAATTCTGCCCAAACTCTGAGGACGCATCAGCCATTGGGAAGGGCTTCAATCATCCCATTACCCCCATCCCTCTAGACTCCAACTAGCAGCTCGGGGGAAAACCCTTTACTGTCCAGCATCTGGATAAACGCAGCTCGTTATTATTGTTTAGTGTGGATACAACAACAACAACATAAAAATGACACTTGTATAGCGCCTTTCACATCAGGAGAACGTCCCAAGGCGCTGGACAGTTACTGCTTCAGACCCCATATGAGGACAGGGGTGGGGGAGGAAGGGAAGGGGGGGGATTAGTAGTTGCCGATGGGTCCATCAAAGAGGAGAGGATACTCTTAAGAGTAGCGTTTCCCAATCAGTGCCTCTCCTGCCTCCAGCAGCAAAGCAACTGATAACTTACGTCGAGGAGCACGGCCAGCCCAGTGAAGAACGCCAGTGCATAAAAGGTGAACCTCCAACTGGAAAGAGACAGAGAGAGAGAGAGAGAGTGTGTTAGTGAGAAGAATGCTCCTCTCTCGCTTCAAAACGTGAGGTCAAACTTTCTTAAAAGGACCTGGATGTTGCAGTGCTCAGCTTGTGATCTAAGCAAAAAAAAAAGGTGGGACAGTCTGAAGGGCTTCTGGCTCCTATGCGGATTCAAATCCAAGGGTCACTAGCTGAACCTCTAGTCAATGAACGCCCTCCCACCCACCTCAAAGATCCCATTCACCAAACCCTGGAGCGAAAGCACAGAGACGATGGCAGGGGTGATTCTGATACAACCGCCAGTAATGTTGTTGTTGTTGTGGTAATGTTGTTGTTATAGTTGTCGTGTTGTTGTTGTTGTTGTTGTTGAGCCCCTGTCGCCCCGGTAACTCACCCGGCATCACAGAATCTCTGGCCGACACTCGGCCGGTCCTGGTTTCTTCGGCGTCTGAACCACGTCTGGATCTGGCGCAGGGAGAGGCCACAGCCCTCGGGCAGTCTGCGCATTTCCTTCTGCAATACACGGAGTCCTGGGAGACAGTCACCATGATTCACCCCCTCCCCACCACCAGTGACACTACCTTAGTCTCCCCAGGTCATCCCTCCCTCCCTTAACCACTGACTCAACCACTCAACCACTGACTCAACCACTCAATCACTCAATTAACCATTCAATCAATGGCTGTGAAGAAGGGGCCCCTGGTTGGGATGATGTCCCATCAGCATATGGTGAGCAACAGCGTATGTTATAGCTTAACATTATGGGTGTGAGTGGGGAAGGCGGAGGGGAGTTTCAGCCACTGCAGGCTCAATAGTCATGTCCCGTCGCCAGTGGTAAACCCGGGAGTATTTGGATCGTGGGCAGACTGGGGTGAGGTGGGTGTGGCAGGGAGTGACGTTGCTGGGTGGGTGGGTGGGGTGGGGAGGCTGGCAGGGAGGCTGGCAGGGGCAGTGCTGGGCAGCACTGGGAGGGGTAGGTTACCTCGCTGGGACACTTGCTGTGTCGTGTGTAGAAGCACTCCAGCGCTGGGTTGGGAGCCGCCCTCCTTCGTCTCCTCTCTTTGACACCCATCCACACGCTCAGCGGCAACACCACCAGCCTGGAACAGGGGAGGGGAGCTTCCTGTCAGCACTGGCACCAGGATACCCGCCTCGGCTGGCACACACCAAGCCCGCCCACCCGCCCGCCCGCCAAACACACAGTGACCACCACAAAGTCCAGCAACGTCACCCTCCCTCAACAACCATTAGCCAATTCCACAATTGTTAACCAACCATGCAACGTGTGGTAGCCGCCCGCAAGCAGTGTCCACAGCACCAGCCCCCTCCCATTGACCCCAGAATTGCCTACAGAAACATACAGTCGCTACACTTTACAGGAAACTCTGGGAAGCTCTTCCAGACTTTGTTCCACTATGAAATGGGGCTGCCCCTGATTGCAAGGAGTATTGTGTGAATCCTGGCCTTTTGTTGGGGTGGCGTGGGGGGGAGGGAGGTTGGGAGAGATTAAGGGGGTAAGGAGCAGGGACAGAACCCACCGTTCAAAGAGCTGTCGGACGATGAGGAAGACGAAGCCGAAGGCGAGGGAAGCGTAAAGGTCACGGGGTCGTGGGTAGCGAGCGATGTCCGTGTCCTTCATGTCTTCCCACGTGAAGCCCGGCGGGAGCCAGTACTCCTCCCGCCACAGCCACTCGTCCAGGAGGGAAGCCATCGTCTAGAGAGAGAGAGAGAGAGAGAGAGCTAGAGAGAGAGGGAGGGAGAGAGAGAGAGATGAGATAGTCTAACAAGGTTACTAGTTATAATAATAATAACTGCATTTGATATGGCGCCTTATCATGTCTTTTGAGACGTCTCAAGGCACTTCACAGGATATGGTGTCAAGTGGATTCCACTGTGCATTTTGTGGGCGAAACGCGGCAGCCGATGGCACGCGACAGCGTCCCACAAACAGTCGCGGATTGAAGCGGCCCGACTGTTTATTCCAGTGTTTTAGTTGTGGGATTTGAGAAGTCCACTGAATAGTCCTGTCTTCACAAATGTGACTCCTCGTTACCACAGGCAGAGGGTGAGAGAGACAGCGTGCCTTAAAACAGTGACTCAACCACAAAATCACATTTCTAAAGCACCTTTCACGTTGGGGAGGATGTCCCAAAACCACAAATGCTATCTTTTTTTTAAAAAAAGAATCAGCCGAATGTCTGACGCACACGGAAACGTATCACCGTGCTTAAGGGTATTCAAACCGAACTGAGAATTCCATACATCCCACCAACACATGGAAATTCCAGTGATTTCATTGGAATGGAATGCGCACACTCTCTCTCTCTCTTGCATCCAACTTACCTGACTCTGGCACAGTATTAGGCGCAGGTTGGCAAGAGCCAAGGCTTGGGGACCCCCCCACCACCACCAGAGTGTGGGTTAGGAAACAGTTGTTGAGAATATCTCAGATGTAGGGGTGGGGGTGGGAGAGAGAGAAAGCCAGAGAGTGTGAGACAACGAGAGTGAGAGAGAATGGAGGACAAATGAAAGCTGTGAGAGTTTGCTTCACACAAGAGGAGATCGGATTATCGAGGCTCTGCTGTAGCCATAACTTTGTTTGTGACAACCTCGCGCTGGATGGCGACAACTGCAATCTGGTCGGTTTGTTGTGTCAACGGGGGATTTGTGCGGGTTGTTGTTGTACAACCGGTTCTCATTGAGCTCAGTAAACAAGAGCAGAGAGGAGGCTGGCTGTGGGGGGGGTAGAAGTGCGGGGGGGTGGTGGGGGTGTCGGGAGGCGGAGTGGGGGAGACAGGTAAATAGGATAATTTGTATCTACACTCAGCTCCGCTTCAGGCTCCCCTCCCACCACCCACCCCTCCCACCCCCACCGTACAAAGGCCAATCAATAATACTAATAATAATACAGCACCTTATCACGTCTTCGAAGTATCTCAAAGTGATTCACGGATCATACTGTAAAGTGAACAGTATATTTTGTGGGCGAAATTAATGTTTGACGGAGAGGTGAATCATTAACCCCTGTTTTATTATGAAGTGCTGTTTAAAACCGTTCGCACGCATGCAAACATACACAGATACACGTTATTATGGTAGTGGTGGCAGGTGGAGTAACTAATATGCGGATCTCCTGTAGCTCAGTGGTTAGAGCACTCGCCTTACAAACGTGAGACCTGTGTTCGAATCCAGGCAGGTCAGGGCGAAACCTTGGGCAAGTCTCTTTACTCCGCACACACGCCTAATAATAATCCCTCCAAAAAAAAACACAATAATAAAATTGGTCATTTCAATCCACGACTGTTTGTGGGACGCTGCTGTGCGCAATTGGCTGCAGCGATTCACCCACAAATATACAGGCAATTCACTTTGAAGCACTTTAAGACGTCTAGAAGATGTCTAGCAATATTACTATGTTTCAGCCTGGGCTGGAGGCTAGGAGCTGGTTCAAAGTCAGGAGATGATCAAGACACACAGAGGTGTCTTAACTGGCGCGGACCATCACCACACCATCGAGGCCACTACCCCCACACTGCCAACCCGCCCCACTCACCCCTCCTCTTCACTCCTCAGCCAAACCCCCGCATTTGGATACAGAGCCTTTCACGTCAGGAGGACGTCTCTCTGCGCCTCACAGGATAGAATAATAATAATCCTTCCATTTATCCGTGATGTAGCGCTTTTCACGTCTTCTAGACGTCTCAAAGCGCTTCACAGAATGAACTGTGAAGTAAATTGACTGTATATTTTGTGGGCAAAACGTGGCAGCCAATTGCTCACCCACAAGCAGTCGTAGATTGAAAATGACCAATTTTATTATTGCGTTTTTTTCTTGGGAGGGATTATTATTAGGCGTGTGTGTGTGTGTGTGTGTGGAGTAAGGAAAGTTTTCTCCCTGACCTGCCTGGATTCGAACACACAGGATGTTACCCTGTCGTGCGTGTACTGTTGTCTGCGTTCGCAGCAGCCAAGTTGCACTCGGGGAAAGTCCCACGAACAGAGACAGACAGTCAGTCAGGTGACTGATTTTATTTGGCCGATTGTTGGCCATGACGCACAGAGAAAGAGAGGGGGAGAGAGAAATTCTCTTGACTTTTCAATGTAGTTGTCGGATCTCGAACGCCCACCTGAACAGGTAGATGGGGCCTCGGGTTTAATGTCTCCTCTCTGAAGGACGTCGTCACCTCTGACAACACAGCTCTTCCCCAGCACCTCACTGGACCATCAGCCTAGACCATTGGTCTACTAGTCTAGTCAACTGAAGCTGAGCCACGTTTAACACACCTGTATCAGCGGATAGCGATACACCTCTGTGTGTGTGTGTGTGTCTCTCTCTTTCTCTCACGCACGCACACACACACCTATACAATTGTCAAATTGTCTAGCAACAGACTCACACATCAGACCTGCTTTGTTCCTCACAACAGTCTCAAATGTTCTTTCTAACCTAGCTTAACCATTCGCCAAAGAAACCCCCACTTTCTGTCTTCCTCTAACACGGAACCAATGGAGGTGTCACTTACCTTGTTAACAAGTGTGTGTGTGTGTGAGACCTTCAGTAAATCGCTCCTCTCTCTCCCTCACTGATTCCCCCGATCCCCCCATTCCTATGTCCATTTCTCTATCGTTTCTCCTCCACAAGGAGAAACTCTCTCTCCCTCTCTCTGTCCGTCTCTTCCTGTCTTTAGGATCAGCTAGAATCAGTTGCAATCCCAAAAAGAACTCAACCCTCAAAAGCGTGTGAACCAGACCACTGAATTGAGCTGAATTTCGGTTTGTGTTACAGACTGGAACAGAAGGAAATTTCCCCAGAAAATCTTTGGGAACTGACCTGTAGATCCCCCTCCCTTCACCAGCTGCCGCGGTCGAGCCTTCAAATCAGCAACTCAAAGTCTAACAATAAAACCTATCCTTTCCAAGAGCTGGGATAACGGAAGAACTTTAGTTTGTTTGTAGCTGGAGGAAACGTGTGTGTGTGTGTATGTGTGTGTGGAGGGGGGATGGGCGGGGGCGGAAACTCCAACAGAGCGAATCACAGGAAGGAATAAAAACCTGGCATTCAAAACACCTGTACCTGGGAAATAGACACACACAATACCTGAGACAGACACACAGCTATAACCTGCGAATCGACAACTTGGAAATAGTTACACACCTATACCACCCGTCACTCAGTGGTTAGAGCACTCGCCTTACAAGCGTGTGCAACCTGTGATCGAATACAGGCAGATCAGGGCGAAACCTGACTACACACGTCTAATAATAATCCGTCAAAAAAAAACACAATAATAAAATTGGTCATTTCAGTACACGACTGTTTGTGGGGACGCTGCTGCGTGCAATTGGCTGCCGCATTTCGCCCACAAATATACAGTCAATTCACTTTACAGTATATTCTGTGAAGCGCTTTGAGACGTCGATAAGACGTGAAAAAGCGCTGTATCAAATGCACGGATTATTAATATCATAACCTGGGAATAGACACACAGCTGTAACCTGGGAATTGGGGTCACTCCTGAACGTAATTTGTGTTCTAAAGACGCATTGTAACAAAAAACATTTTTCTTTGTGGGAAAAAAGGTGTGTAGTGTAAGTTGGTGGTTGTTTTAACACTTAAAACAACAGCGGAGGTATGCAAATAAAGATATGTAACCTTTACAGTGCCATACACTGACATACAGCAATGGGACATAAGTCGTAATGAAAGCGCAGATACATTCTTTGGGATATGGAAAGGTTAATCGGTGGGCCAAAGCAATCTCTGAGAAGTTGACAGAGTAAACGGTGGGAGACTGTTTCTCCTGGTTGGAGAAACTATAACTAGGGGAGGGTGGGGGGTCATAGTTTTAAGATTCGGGGTCAGCCTTTTCGCACTGAGTTGAGGAAAAACTTCTTCACTCAGAGGGTAGTGAATTTATGGAATTCTCTTCTCCAAAAGACTGTAGATGCTCAGTCCTTGAATATATTCAAGACTGAGACTGATAGCTTTCTTACGCATAAAGGGATTAAAGGATATGGGGATAAGGCGGGGGCAGGTTAAGTTAGATTAGAAGATCAGCCATGATCTTATTGAATGAATGGCGGGGCAGGCTTGAGGGACCGAATGGCCTACTCCTGTTCCTAATTCTTATGTTCTTATGTTTCCGTTAATGGGTTTGAGTGAATCTTCCAACTTCAACCTCTGGCTTTTTGTGAGCCATGTCGTTTGTAAGCGGGGGCAATCGCATGTGTTAGCCACAAGGAGGCAGTGCGTAGCACACTTAATTCCCATGGCGTTCAGTGCGAGACTGTGGTACAGTGAAGCCTTGTAGCAATGAATGTCTTATTATCGGCTCTTGTGTTGACTCGGGCGTGACAACAAACCTTTCAACGAATGCCAACTGTTCGAATAAAGTGGTGACATAAAGGAGACGGGGGAAAAAAAAGCTTGATATCATCTCTAAGGCATTGTGTGGATTTATATCTCAGTAACAATCAGCTATTACTTTCTTTAATGAAACAGCTACTGAATTTACCGAGCGCTCTGCAAGCATGGCAATGTCTCGGAATGCTGGACAGTGATTGAGTCTGACTCGAACCCGGGGAGATAGGGGGAGTTGAACCTGGGTACAGTCGAAGAGGAAAGTCTCTTCGAGGTGCAATTTGAAGATGGGCAAAGTGGGTTTAAGCACTCCGAGACGCCGCCCCTGCATGAAG
Organism: Hydrolagus affinis; assembly: GCA_012026655.1. NCBI lineage: Eukaryota > Metazoa > Chordata > Chondrichthyes > Chimaeriformes > Chimaeridae > Hydrolagus > Hydrolagus affinis. Next base: position 8,429 of record JAAILG010023513.1, read on the forward strand.
GGTGCCGTATAAACGCAAGTAGAGCGACCTGGAGTTAGTTCTTGTCCTAGCGCTGGGAAGGTGCGATACCTAATAATAATCTTTTTTTTTTTTTAATTGTCACTCAATCCGTGACTATTTGTGGGGGACACTGCTGTGTGCAATTGGCCGCCGCGTTTCACCCACAAATATACAGTCAATTTGCCTTACATTATTTTCTGTGAAGCGCTTTGAGATGTCAAGAAGACGTGAAAAGCGATGTATATATATATCAAATGAAAGGATTATGATTATTATTATTACGATTATTATTATTATTAAACAGGGCAAAACACTGCAGACGCCGGAAATCTGAAACAAAAACAGAAGTCGCTGGGTCAGGCAGGGTCAGGCAGCAGCAATTAGTTCTGACGAAGGGTCGTGGACCTGAAACGTTGACTCACTTTCCTTTCTGCGATAGATGCTGCCTGGCTTGCTGAGTATTCCCAGCCACTTCTGTTTGTGGATAGATATTTGGCAGCTGAGTGCCTCAAGGGGTACGGGGCAAAGGCAGGTAATTGGAGTTCAGGTACAGATCAGCCATGATCTTATAGAATGGCGGAACGGGCTCGAGGGGCTCAATGGCCTCCTCCTATTCCCGTGTTCCTATCTAAAAGTGGAGCTCCTGCAGCTCAACGGTTAGAGCACTCGCCTTACAAGCGCGGGACTTGTGTTCGAATCCAGGCAGGTCAGGGCGACACCGTGGGCAAGTTTCCTCACTCCACACACTTCTAATAATAATCCCTCCAAAAAACACACAATTCTAAAAATTGGTCATTTCAATCCACGGCCGTGGGACTCCGCTGTGCGCAATTGGCTGCCACGTTTCGCCCACAAATATACTGTCAATTCGCTTTACAGTGCATTCTGTGAAGCGCTTTGAGACGTCGATAAGACGTGAAAGCGCTATAACAAATGCAAGGATTATTATTATTAAAGTGATGGAGCCGCAAGTTGCTGATACTACACTCCGCAAGGGAAGTCTGTGATGTACCTCGTAATCCTATAGTGGAGGACTGCAGTAGGATTGATAGTAGAGCTCCCAAAGTTGCTGGTGTTCCATCTTTACTACCACCAGGTGACGATGTTGCGCTGGGTATTCAGAGCAGTTGATGAGCTGAGCCACTTCCAGGGTAAAACCTTGAACAGGAGGGGGGGAAAAAAACACTTAACTAATAATATTAATAATCCTTACATTTGATAGAGCGCTTTTCACGTCTTCTAGACGTCTCAAAGCGCTTCACAGAATACGCCGTCAAGTGAATTGGCTGTATATTTGTGGGGCGAAACGCGGCAGCCAATTGCGCAGAGCGCATGGACAATTTTTGTTTCAGGGATTATTATTGGGCAAACTTGCCGGAGGTTTCGCCCCTGACCTGCCTGGATTCAAACCCAGGTCTCACGCTTATAAGGCAAGTGCTCTAACCACTGAGCTACAGGACTCCACGTGTTAAGTCCGCAGGACTTCCTTGTAAAGCTGTCCATTTGCATTTGATTCAGCACCTCATCACGTCATCGCAATGTCTCAAAGCGCTTCACAGAATATACTGTACAAGTTGATTGACTATATTATGTGGATGAAACGCAGCAGCCAATTGCGCACAGCAGCGTCCCCACAAACAGTCGTGGATTGAAATGAGCAATTTATTCTAGGTTTGTTTTTTGACGGATTATTATTTGGCCTGTGGAGCAAGGAAACTTGCCCAAGGTTTCGCTCTGACCTGCCTGGATTCAAAACACAGGTCTCACGCTTGTAAGGCGAGTGCTCTAACCACTGAGCTACAGGACTCCACTGTAGGATTATGAGGCACATCACAGACTTTTCTTGCGGAGTGTAGTGACTGTGTTCTCTAGCCAAGGGACCGCTCCTCTGGGAACGCTGGCACTGTAACCAGTGGCTGAGGTGAGGTCCGGATGGGATATTGGTGGCATGCAATTTCCTCACAGCAACGTCCCGCAAACAGCCACAAAGCATACGACCCGTTCTATCTGAGAATCGATCATCCACAAATAGCATAGTCACTCCGCTAGACGGTGTATCTTGTGAAGCACTTTGAGACATCTCATCGACGTGATGAGGTGCAGTATCAGATACGAGGATTATTTTATAATATAATTCTTATTAGTAGTACAGTCTTATTATTATTGACGGCCATGAGAAAACTCCCTCCTCTTTTCTAATAGCGCTTTCAGATCTTTGACATCCATCTGAACAGGCAGGTTTGCTGCCAAACCCCACCCCCCCCCACCACCCTCTCCAGCCTCTCATTCCCAGACAGTGAAGGCCGTGAGACAATACAATGGCTCCATTGTTATCAGTGAAACTTACGCTTCTATTTCCATCCACAAACCTCTGAGCCTGACCGTTGTCGCTTCGCAGCTCCACAACACCCCGCGCGGCTCCGAACCTCCCCCTTCACCCCGGCTGTTGCCAGAGAAGCAAGGAAGGTGGCGGAGGGTGTCGCCCGCAGAGACACAAAAAATACTCTCGTCGGTACGTCGCCGTTCGGTTTAGAGGGGGTGTGGGAGGACAGGGACTTTCACACCACTGGGAGCTCCGATAGGTCAGAGATGTCACAATCCACTTGCCGGAGACTGAGCCGCACGTTGTACTGTGTATTTTCTGTTTGGTTCAATCGGTAACGCTCTCGGCTCCGAGTCAGAAGGTTCGTCTGCTCAAGGCGGGCGACCACTGAGCTGCAGGACACAATAGATACTTTGGTCCATCTCACCTGATCCCTCCACCAAACTATTAATGAAATGTGTCCTAAACACAACCACAGTTGTGGTTATACAAATGTCATTTTGTTTGTTGTTGTTGTGTGTGTCGAAATTCCCCTCTGCAAGCCTCTGACCTCTATGTTCTCAGCACTTTTCTGAGTCCTGTTGTGTTTAGATTCCTGACTGAAGAGCTTCCTGTTTTGACCGTGCTTACAACAACAACGATGATGACGACGATGGCGACAACAACAACAACAACCACAACAACAACAGTGACTTGCCCTTATAC
>JAAILG010023514.1:0-11467 GCA_012026655.1 Hydrolagus affinis
CAAAAACACAGATATAACATAATATTTTTAATATAAAGGCATAGCTGACTACAGCTGACCCTAAATTGTCAGTGCTAACATTTGACAATGAGCTGCAGGTTGCAGTAAATAAGTCTGAACTCCTCGTGATCAAATTCCCACACCCACAAACATCTCCTGCCCAACATATACACAGCTACGCTGTGTGTATAATACACAATTATAACACCCCCCCCATACACCCCTACAAATAAACACCTCCCTATATCGACAATCATCGGCCCCAATATACACCCTTTTTCACACACAATCACCCCCCAACATACACCCCTCAAACATACAATCACCACCCCAACATATATCCCCACACACAAACAACCCCCAGCTGCCTCAACATACACACGCCATCCTCCCCAACATACACCCCACCCGACACACACACAAATATTCCTCCAACATACACCTCCCCATACATACGAACACTATCCCAACATACACCCCAAACAGACACACAATGACCACCCCCAACAACAACAACAAAATTACATTTATAGAGCACCTTTCACGTTGGGAGGACAATCGCTGAACAATCAGGTTGGGACCCGAGCTTTTTTAGGTAGGGATGGATCGGGGTAGCAAACACCCCCCACACACAAACAATCCCCCCAATATACACTACCTCACAGACAAAGTCATTCTGACATACACGAATATCTCCCAACATACGTCCCTAACTCCTCCCCACAACATCCCCCTGCAACACCAAAACTAACCCCACACACCCAAAATCAATTTCCTTCACATACATCTCAGCGGTGTAGTTTGATGCTAATCTGGAAGTGACCATTGCTCAACACACTGCTGTAAAGTGTTATATGTTTGATTTTGATTTATCTCCCCTTGTAAAAAAGTACCATGGTAAAGGTGGTAGTACCATGGTAGTATCATGGTAGTACCAAGGTTAAGTACCATGGTACTACCACCATTACCATGGTACTTTTTTTTACAAGGGTCTGTTTGATACACAAATCTTTCCCCTTTAGTGAAACTGCACCTTGTATAGACAGAGGCTGCAGATCAAGATACTGGTCCTCTCCTTCAAAGCCCTCCATTGCCTTGGGACGTTCTCCCAACGTGAAAAGCAGCTGCACAAATGTAATTTTTTTGTTGTTAAGTGGGTTAGTTGAGTCCTGTAGCTCAGTGGTTAGAGCACATGCCTTTCAAGTGAGAAACTTGGGTTCATTTCCAGGCAAGGTGAAACCTTGGGCAAGTTTCCTTACTCCACATTGGTTATTTCAACCCACGATTGTTTGTGAGACACTGATGTGCGCAATTGGCTGCTGCATTTCGCCCACATATATACAGTCAATTCATTCCAGTGAACGGCGTTATACAAATATAATTTTGCTGTTGTTGTTCTGTGTGAATCAGTCCAGTCCACATGTCTCCTGCGAATACTATGCAGAAGCAGTAAAGGAAGTGACTCAATACTAATAATAATGCAAAAAACATATGGTCAATTCACTCATTACAGTATATTCTGTGAAGCACTTTGAGACGTCTAGAAGACATGAAAAACAGCGTATCAAATGCAAGGATTTTTATGATTATTATTAGGTACTACTCTATATCCTTTGTTATTTCTTAAAGAAAGCTATCTAATGTGTGTTTGAAAGAATCAACACTTTTTGCTTCAACCATCTCCCCAGAGGGCCTGTTCCACAGTTTCTCTATTCGCTCACTGAAATAGTGGTAGCGTAGATTTGTTATGAATTTCTCCCCCCTTAATCGCAGACTGCCAACAAGTCGGGGATTTGGGACCCGAGCGGGTCGGGGAGGGGGCGGCAGGGAGGGTGGAGGGCAGGGAGGATGGAAGATAGGGAGGGTGGCCGAGAGGAAGAGGCAATGAAGGAGGCAAGGAAGGTAGCAATGTAAAGACAATGCTGAATATTATAATAATAATCCTTGCATTTGATATAGCACTTTTCACATCTTAACAATGTCTCAAAGCGCTTCACAGAATATACAGAATGTGGTTCCAAATGTTGGGAGCAGAGAGGCTGAAGAACCCTGATGGTGGGGCAAGCCACGCCGGGGGGACATGGAGCAGGTTTCAGCCTGCTGAGCGGAGAAAGAGTATATGCTCCTTCCCTCTTCACAGATTGATTATGGGATTAGCAGTTCACAGAGTTAGGAAAAAGCAAGACCTTGGAGGGCAGTTAAAGTGAGGACGAGGATTTTGAACCCTATCGTCAGGGGGATGAAAGGGTTCGTTCAGTGGAACGAGAGAGGGCATGAACTGCAGAGTTCTGGATGATCTGTAGCTGGTGGAGGGAAGAGTTGGGAAGGCCAATAAACAGGGAATTGAAATAGTCGAGCCTAGATGTGATGAACGAGGGTTTTGGCGACCTAAGGGGTAAGGCAATGTCGGAGCCGGGTGATGTTGTGGAGGTGAGGGAAGGCAGGGTGGATCATGGCATGGAAGTGGAGTAGAAAAGATAGTTGAGGGTCAAATAAGACACCAAGATTCCAGACTGGCTCAGTGAGGTGGAGTGTGCATCCCTAGATGGAGATGTTGCCAATGATTGAAGTGTGGAGACGCTGATAATAATAATAATCCTTGCATTTGATATACAGTTGGCCCTTGCCGAATGCAGGGGTTACATTCCTGAAACAGCGCACTCGGTAAAATCACGTAAGCTTACTTATTACGCTTCGGTAAGCTTAATAAGTAATGGGAAAAGGTGGATATGATGAATCCATCCAACCTGTCTAACCTCAAGCCTCCAGGCACATCCACACCCGACTAATGCAAGATACGTGCTGAGGTGGGCTACAGCCGGCTGGCCTACTCTCCCCGCTCGTCACTCTCCCCGCTCTCCCTGACTCACCGGAGACAATAAAACAGCACCTTACACTACCACAGCTTGGCTAAATTATTTTACCTTTGGTCCTGGAAGTGTTAGGAGACTCTCTCTCTCTTTGTCTCTTCTATTTACCAAGCAATGCCATCAGGTGGCTCTGAGGCCGAGGAATCATTGGACTTAGGCGGGGCCAGCGGCGTCCTCCCAAGAGTGCAATGCGAGTGGGACCGGTGTCCTCCCAAATGCGCATGAGGGCCGGGCCAGCCAATGTGTAGACACAAAAAAGTGCCGCATTTATTTCTCCGCAATATAGGCAAAACTGTACTCGAGAAAGTCACGTTCGGCAAGGGTTAACTGTAGCACTTTTCACATATTCTAGCTGTCTCAAAGCGCTTCACAGAATATACTGTACGGTGACTGTATTTTTTTGTGGGCCAAACACGGCAGCCAATTGCACACAGCAGAGTCCCATAAATAGTTGTGGATTGAAATGACCAATTTATTATTGCTTTTTTTTCAAGGCATGTGGAGTAAGGAAACTTGCCCAAGGTTTTGCCCATCTGGAATCGATCCCAGGTCTCACGCTTGCAAGGCGAGAGCTCTAACCATAGAGCTACAAGACACATGATGGGAGCCAATCAGGTGGGCCTCAGTCAGTTGATGTTCAACCGTAGAAAATTAAGCTTTCATCCAGAATTTGTCAAGCGTTCTTTTCAGGACAGCAGGAGTTGAAGATGGAGGCAGAAAGATAGAGTTGGGGGGCATCCATGCACATGTGGAAGTTGACCCCATGTCTTCAGCTAATGCCACCAAGAGGGAGCAAGTACATGTTGAATAGGACAGAACCAAGAACACAGCAATGAGCAACATCTCACAAGACGGTGCGGGGGCTAGAGAAGCCGTTTGCGGTGCCAGTAGTGAGAGGCAGAATCTGAACTACTCAAGGATAGCACTGTGAGGGTTGAGGTGGGAGGAGAGATGGTGCAGAAGCAGAGTGGTCAACGGTATCAAAGGCAGCAGAGATGTCAAGGAGGGTGAGGAGACTGAGGGAGCGCTGGTCACAGACGGACAAAATGTAATTTGTCACTTTAACCAGAACTGTTTCTGTGCTGTGGGCAGCACAGAAACCCGATTGGAGGAGTTTATATAGGGAGTGGTGGGAGAGGAAGGAGCGAAGCTGGGAAGCAACAACTCGTTCAAGGACCTTGGAAAGGAAACAGAGATTCAATAAATCTTTTGTTCCTGGTTGTCATTATCTTTAAACTGACCATGTCCCCTTGTTCTGCTTTGCCTTTGAAAATGCAAGTTCAGAAGGCTAAATAGTCTCAAGTATTGGCTGAAGATGCTGCCTCGACGGTGCAATAGAGCAATGGGGAACAAGGAGGAGGCCAGACCCAGTAGATCGGAGGCAATGGGTACTGTTGAGAGGAGAGAGGAAGTTAGAGAGGTAGAGGGATGCAGAGGAGTGGAGAGATTTGAACATATCTGATTTGAACAATCTGGATTGACTGGGCATTCCGTGAGCAGAACACAGCAGACAGACATCAATGTCCCACAAACAGCCACGCAGTGACCATACAATTTTATTTGTTGGCCAGGACGCCGGGAGAGTGCAACCCCCTTCTCTTTTTGAATATGGCTTTAACGTTCACCTGAACAGTAGTCAAGTTCAAAACCCATGTGAAACTGATTATATTTCTCTGCAAATTTTTCCCTCAAATTCTATATCAGCTAAAATCTTTCACATCTTATTTTAAATCCCACTCGTTTATTCACATATATAATCATACATAAGAGGTCAATGTCCTTCTATATTATACTGTAGTTTGTTTTCTTTGGTAGAGGTACTAGAGACGGGAAAAGTTGAACTTTAGTGTCCCCATCGTTTGTGGTAAAGAGCCCTTTTTTCCCTGATCTTCTGGGTTTAATAGTGAATACCTGAATACTGTACAGTCAAATGAGAAATGATTATGTGCTGAGTAGAGATTTAAATGTTTTGAAATGATAAGATTATATCTGCTCCATGGTAAAACGAAATAAGCATTAAAAAAGATGATCTTTGCAATAACAGAATTCTACCAGTATTTCAAAAATATACAGACCAAACAATCAAAAGAGAAGTTGACACTGACAAAAGGAATTACATTTCAGTGGTAAGGTCATTCCTTTATATTACTGATATTTGTAACTTGTAAAATTAGGCCATCAAGATTGCCGTTAAATGGTTTTCCCACAGAGCACGAGGAGCCAGACTAACCTCCATTATAAACAAGAATCATGCCAAGTGGGTATTAAAGCGAAATGAAAATACCAAACGACATAATTTCCTCAAAATTCTTAGCAGATGAGGAAAAGGTCATCAAAACCCAGAGGCCTTGTTGCCCAAATATGTGAGCAACATATAAAGTGGAGGGGAAAATAATCCTACTGTAATTTTTAAGAACTGAAGCTAACACCTACTTTTTATTAAGTAATATGGGGCATACAGTAGTTGTTTTGGTGAAACAATTACTATTGCCAGTTTACTTATTATACTACTGTGCTTCATAATTACCCTCAGATTAAAAATATGTTACTATCTGCTTACATTAAAATTATGTGGATCTTTCTTTGCTTATTCCACAAGCAATATCTTCCATATTAACCAATACCACAAAATATACAGTCAATTCATTTTACAGTATATTTTGTGAAGTACTTTGAGACACCTCAAAGACGTGATAAGGCACTATATCAAATACAAGGACTATTATTGTTATCCCAGGGCCTACATTCAAAAGCTTTTTAATCTCTGTTGATCCACTGACTGAATTTCATTTTATTGAAATTTCAATTAATAATAACACGAGGTAACATAGATAGTCTAACTCATTATAGACCGTGAAGAGCAAAGATAAATTGGTAGCAATTTAAAGAAGTCAGAAAATTGATTGGCTCACGCCAACGTCTCCACAACTCAGGCACTCTGTAGCATCAACCTCCACAGATGCATATTCCACCTCACCAAGACACTAGATGTGTTGTTCGATCCTCAACTTTTTCTCTCTCAATGACATGCTCTGCCTTCCCTCAACTCTGCAACATTGCCAGACTCCCCCACTACCTCACCCCTCAGGCCGCTGAAACTATCATTCATGCCTTATTACGCCCAGGCTCTACTATACCAAAGCCTTGTCAGCCTCCTCAATTCCTCCATAGAATGCAGATTATCCAGAATTCTACAGCCTGTGTTCTCTCCTGCAGCAAGCTCCGCAAACCCATTTCCCCCCATCCTTGCTTGAGCAAACACAGCAGCCAATTGCGCACAAGTGTGTCCCAGAAACATCATAGATTGAGTGACCTAATTATTATTATTGATTTTATTTACGTCCAGAAAAGCAATGCACCAATCGACTAATAATCAAGTTCTTTTTTACTGTTAGGTAAACAGAGTCGTGTGGAGTAAGGAAACATACTCAAATTGTTGCCCCACCAGGAAACAAACCCCAGTCCTCTCACTTGTGAGGTGAGTGCTCTAACCAATAAGCTACAGTTCCCCAAGAAATGCAGTAATAAGCAGAGGAAGCAGCGAGCAGCACTATTGACACGTTCAAAAAATATGCTCAAGGAAACATGAAAAGTAATTGTTATAAATTTCTGTATAAGTCAATATGTGGAAAACTTTTGTCATACATTAATCCATTATTAAAAGATAATCATTCAGTGGAGGTTGTTTCTGATGTGTATTCATGAGACTAATGTCAGAAATGGTAAGAAAAAGTTTCACAATCATGAGATGCAGTTTGGTCATTACATGACTTACTCTTTTCTTCTTTCTTGATGTCCAGAACAGTCTGGAACTATCTACAGCTTCATAGTTGTCATGACTGCTCTTTTTCCACAACTGATGGCAGCTTGCACAGTAATATTATTTTACAATAGTATATTGATTGCTACTCCCTCACTATTGCTGGATCAAAATCCTGAACTCCTTAATGTACATTGTGGGAGTATTATCACTACAAGTACTGTATTTCAGTGGTTGGAAAAGAACACAGTTCTCTTTACGATTTCTTTTATCTCAATAATCATTTAACTTAAGGAAATACCACTAAATTTACCTTGTATTAGAATAAAAATATTTCTAGTGCCAAATAAGAGCAGCTACTCATATTATATTTGAGTTGTACAAGAAGCATTTAGGATTTGTTATGCAGTATTTCCTAAGTAAACTAATGACTAAAACAGAACATCATATGTGTAAAAGACAATTCTGGATTTTCTTCCATATGTTAATTCTGTTTCCTTCTGAAGCACAAATTCCCAGGCACCAAAAGGGACTGTTCTTCATATTTGAGTTGTACAAGAAGCATTTAGCAATTGTTATGCAGTATTGCAGACTATGACTGCGAGCCAGCTGTTTTTACCACGGGAACATTCATCCTTATACTGTCTTACTTGGCAGCATCCATAACATTGTATCACCAGATATCAAGAAGGCACTGAAGCTGATATTCCCCTCCCTAACTAAAGCTAATTGAAGTTCCCCAAAGTAACCCTGTAGCTAACTCAGAAAATAAAGGGGAATCAAGCCTTTCTAGATATATATAGAATAAATAATAATAATAATAATCCTTGCATTTGATATAGCGCTTTTCACATCTTATCGATGTCCCAAAGCGCTTCACAGAATATACTGTAAAGTGAATTGACTGTATATTTGTGGGAGAATCGTGGCAGCCAATTGCGCGCAGCAGCGTCCCACAAAGTCATGGATTGAAATTACTAATTTTATTATTGTGGTTTTTTTGGATGGATTATTATTATACACGTGGAGTAAGGAAACTTGCCCAAGGTTTCGCCCTGACCTGCCTGGATTCGAACACAGGTCTCCCCAGCTTGGTCTCCCCAGCTTGCAAGACAAGTGCTCTAACCACTAAGCCACAGGAAAACAGCTCTAGTACAGTATATAGGAACATAATGGAACATATGCACTACAAAGGTAGGTACCTCTTGAGTGCAATTATACATCATCCTAGAAATAAAAGAATTACCATGAGAATAACATGCTCTGTACTGAGCAAAAATAATTTAATACCTTTCCTCATTGACAATGGCAGCAGATGTATTGCAGTTTCATTTTAATGGCCACAATAACTAACCAATATAGGAAAAATGTACCACACAAAGATTATACCAATTTGTGAACACAAGAAATGTATATCAATTTCACTACAATTAATCAATTGATACAATAATGCAATTAATAATGTTCTTAGAATAGTGAATTTCAGTATTAATAAATTTGATGAGTGTATGAAAGACTGAGTTAAAATTATAGTGATCTTTCTTATGTCACACAGTAAAGTTATTAAAAAGGCTTGTGTTTTTTTCTGGTTCTAGCTCATACCAGAATCAAACTGATCTCTCGATAAATTCACGTCTGATGATGGTTTTGTGTTATCTGATACAGACAAACGATTTTACTTGTTTATTGATCCTCTGGGCAGAGAAAACGACTGATCACGTCTCAAGAATTAATACAGGACAAAATCTCAGTCGTAAATGGGGAAAGTGTATAGGAGAATGAAGCATCGTTGAAAATACCTTGAAAACTCCCAATTCATTGACAATGAACATTTTAGTACAGTAATATAAAGAATTAATTCATAGATTAACAACCAATAATGTTACAAAACCACGCATCAATGAAACAAATCCAAATAGTCCACAAGATTATTCACCTGGATTAGATTATGAGCTGTTGTTCAATTTTGATTCTGTTCTTGTGTTGTCAATATCAGTAACACATATTTTTGGTTAGCCAGTGTCTTAATCTACACCAAAATCCATCACCATGTTTAAGAATATCCAAACCAGACTGAATTCCACATGTAAATGCCAAAAAGATTATCTAATTTGTCTGCAATGGAGTGCTCACTCTCTCTTTTGGAGAGATGTTCCTAATTCCAGAAAGCATTTGGAGCAGATAGGCAAGAGCTGAGGCTTTGGGCGACAAAAGTATGCATTAGGATACTGCTCGGGGTTAATCAGCTAAATATGTATACTGTCTGGGAACCTTACCACTAATTGTCCAGCTAGGACCACTCTACCCTTCAGGCTTTGACTTGCAGAACTAATAGGCAAAGAGTTGGAAGAATCCTTGACATCAGTAACTGGTCTGCCATTCCAAGTTCTGATGACTACTCAAGATGGATAATCTGTCCTCAACAGTGCTCGGAGTACTGTGAACCCGCCTGGCTCAGGAACCAGATAACGTCACAGAAGATCAACTGAGTTCCAACAATCTGTTATACAAATGTAATTTATTGTTGTTGTCTACCTGTCTATAAATACTTTCCAGAATTAGGCTGATTAATTCTCTGCTGACTATGCGTGCACTGACAGAGGCCTGAAAGAATGCGTACAAAGGTGACCAAAAATTCTGCGATCACTAAAATCAAGAAATCATCTCCAGTAAATTAGTCATGTGTAAAATTATATTCTGGGTCTTCTGGAGATACTCCTTCCTTCTCACTTTCCAATATTCTGACTTCACCCATGTAAACCCATGGGTTGCATGCAGGGACACCTTTTCATAACCTAATTGAATTTGATGTCTCTTTAACTGCATTGTTAGAGAGGCGAAAAAAAGGGCACTTCATTAGGTGGCCGCTGTCTTTAGTGGAGATTCCTATATGTGTATTCATGAATGTGTGCAGCATGCAAGAAGCAATGCTCACAGTGCCTTCTGTATGTAGTACAACATGAGGAGCTAACCTCAAAGACAATCAGTCAAGTCAGAATGTGGCCTTTTTTATGGTATTAGAAGTCAGACCTACGGGGATCCACAGTAGACCTGCATTATAAGCGAGTTATTGCTATATTGAATTGGGGGAATTCCCTTGTGTAAATAATCTGTCACTATTTTTTTTAAATTAAGCACTTTAAAACATTATCCAATCCAACATGAGGACCTATATAATGCAACTTACTGCACATATGTGACAATCAGCTACTTTACCTATATTCACAATGTGGTCTCAGCGCCTTGGGATGTCCTCTCAATGTGAAAGGCGCTATACTAATGTAATTTGTTGTTTTTGAAACTCTGAGATATACCGTTCATTGAAAACTGACATACGTTTCTGGACTTAACTGTACAAATATACAATCAATTCACTTGAAGCTTCTGTGAAGCACTTTGAGATATCTAGAAGACATGAAAAGCGCTATATCAAATGCAAGAATTATTATTATTATCTGATACTTGACAGTGTATTCAACTAATAGGTGTGGAATTATTAACCACAATGAAACGCAGACAATCAAATAATAATTTTTAAAAGTACATCAAAGTAAGTATCGATCAACAACAGCCACAGAATAAAATGCACATTCTGTGCCCATCTCTTGAGAGAGATGGTGGGATTTTGCAGGTGTGTGTGGAGAAAAGCTTAGTATAATAATAATCCTTGCATTTGATAAGGCGCTTTATCAGGTCTTCCAGACGTTTCAGTGTAGAGGAACGAATATAATTTGGTCCCTATCTGCATGAGATTAAAAGGTTTGATTCCTGGTTAGCTCGTGACAGACATGAGAGAAAGAAGATAAGCCCAAGCACCCTGTTACTTTACAGATCATCTATTTATGCCCGTGAAACGAAATTTAAAACCCCCACAAAGCTTGCTTGCCTACAAGAAAGAATCAAAAACAGCAGATGCCCGGTTCAGACATTGCAGATTAAAGCCAAATTGTGAGCCAGATGTGCAGGAGGGCTGCACAGGTGGTATTCCACCGGAGGAAAAACAGGACTAGGTTTCAACCAACCGTTTGGCGTTTCAATTCATACAGAGATGCCGGACAAGAGAGGGAAGGATGGGATTTTCACCCCGCACCACCTTTGACGAGGCAGATTCCGCCAGGGAAAAAAAACAGAAAATGAAGAGAGAAGTGAAAGGTGTCTGACGGAAAATGTCACTGATATGCAGCTGCCGGTGGAGATGTGTTTTTTTTTACCTCCTCGAGTGTAGCCACGGTGTTTCTGCAGTTTGCCATCTTGGTGATGAAGGAGGAGGTGGTCGGGGAGCTATGGTCCTCCTGCGTCTCCGAGATAAAATCCTTCACCGAGATCAGCATGTTTTCAAACGGATTTGGTGGGGTGGGGAGGAAGCCACCATACGAGGTAAACTTGAGAGAAACGAGGAAAAAAAACGAGTGAAGAAGGAACAGGAGCAACGGTGCACACAACTCCTCTCAGCAGCCGCCTCACCCGCTCTGAGTGCGAGACACACACACAAACACACACAGAGGAACTGAGTGGAGCAGCCAGCGCGCGCCGCACAACGGACACCCTCCCTCCCTCCCTTTCTTCCCGCGCGCGCCGCCCAACGGACACCCCGCCTGACTCCCCGCGTGCGCCGCTCAAGTGACACACATTCCCCTCACTATACTCAACCACCCCCCCACCCCACACACAAACTTCTCCCAACGGTCATCACCCACCCACCTACCACACACACTTCTCCCAGCGGTCATCACCACATCCCCTCCACACACACACACACACTGCTCCCAAAGGTCATCACCACCCCCCCACACACACAGAAGCTTCCCAACGGTTACACCCTACCTCCCCTCACCAC
>JAAILG010023515.1:0-11465 GCA_012026655.1 Hydrolagus affinis
TGCATACCTGTATATTGTATTCGAGGACTATGAATACAATATAGCGGCTCTGCACCTCGGTCTGTGCATTGTGTATAGAGATGAGCATTCTGGGTCTTGTAGTTCAGTGTGTGCGAATTCCGATTTTTTCCCTCGATATATCGATTTTTCGATATATCGATATTTTTGAAATGCCTATATTGGCGTAACGATATGAAAATTATATCGGGTTTTAGCGATATATCGCCGTACCCTGATATGCAGATGACACTCAACTCTACCTCTCCGCATCAACCCTTGATTCCAGGACCACTGGCGTTCTGACTGCCTGTCTGTCCGACATCGATTCCTGGACGAGGGCAAATTTCCTACAGGTCAATGTCAACAAGATGGAGGCCCTCCTGATTGGCTCACATCAGCACCTCCGCACCTCAGGCGCTAACAACATCAGCGTTCAAGGCTGCTCTCTCCATCTCTCGAAGCCAATCAAGAATCTGGGCGTCTTGTTCGACCCCAAGCTATCTTTCCTCCCCCACATCCGCTTCATGGCCAGCACAGCCTTCCATCACTTCCACAATATTACCAGACTCTGCTACTACCTCACCCCCCACGCCGCTAAAACTCTCATTTCCAGGCTCGACTACAGGAACTCTCTCCTCGTCGGCCTCCCCAGCTCCTCCCTTCACAGACTGCAGATCATCCAGAATTCTGCAGCTTGTGTACTCTCCCGTACCAGGCTTCACGTCCATATCACTCCCACCCTCGCCCGTCTCCAGTGGCTCCCCCTCACCCAGAGGATCAAATTCAAGATCCTCGTCCTCACTTTCAAGGCTATTCATGGGCTTGCCCCCGCCTATCTCTCCGACCTACTGTCTCCCTATCAGCCACTCGCACCCTCCGTTCAGCAGACTGCTCCGCGTCCACTGCCCTAACCACCCAACCATCGGTAGCCAGGCTTTCAGCCTCTCTTCTCCCACACCGTGGAACTCCATCCCACAGCCCCTCTGCCTTGTTTCCTTTCTTTCCTCCTTCAAAGACCAGTATCAAGACCTTCCTTTTCGACTGTGCCTTCAGCTGCCCCACTAACTCTTCCCCCTCTCCCACTCTCCTTCCCCTTCCCCCTACCCCGACCCTCCCCAGCTCCACCCCACCACTCGGGTCCTGACCTGACTATTCAGCGCTTTGGGACATCCTCCCGACATAAAAGGCATTATATAAGTGCAATTATGTTGTTGTTGTTATAGAATATAGATGATGTTTCAGATTCAAACCAAATCCCACCCATAGAGTAAAATTTCCCAACAACCTTCTCTGCATAGCAATCACAAATCGGAATATCAGATGCTTTTTCTGTCCCATTTTGGGCCCAATTGTAGCACTCATCTGCTGCCTTCTTTGAATTCAGTTCATATCAATTCTGAGGCTTTTAGATAAAAATGCTTTGGCACATCCTCCAACATGAAAGGTGCTATACGAATAAATTTGTTGTATGATGTGTGTCATAAACTATAGAGCTACATCTAGTTAATCTAGGAAGCCAAACAATTGATAACATATTTTATGCAAATTTAAATGTCTAGCTGCTGGCTGGGACTGCAAATACATGGATTCAGATAATGATTCAGTCTCTGTAGTTTAGGTCAAAGAGTTTTTAAAGTTTTTGCAGTATAGGTATAGACATTTGTGGAGCATTTCAGCACCTGTGGCCGAGGCACTCTGTGATGACAGGTTAACCAACCTTCCTTCATTCCCCACATCCCTGTCATGACCTACTCTGCCTTGCCCCACCTCAGCAACAATGCACAGTTCTGCCACGGTCTCCTACAGCAGGCCGCCAAAACCTTCATCTACACATTCATCACATCCACGCTTGACTACGCAAACTCTATTTCTCAACTTCCCCAACTACAAAATTACATTTATATAGTGCCTTTCACGTTGGGAGAATGTCCCAAAGCACTAGACAGTCAGTGTTTTCAACAACAACAAAATTGCACTTATATAGTGCCTTTCACGTCAGGAAAACATCCCAAAGCGCTGAACAGTCAGGTCAGGACCCGAGTGGTGGGGGGGGGGGGTCGGGGGAGGGAGAGAGGGAGGGAGAGGGGAAGGGTGAAGGAGAGTGGGAGAGGGGGAAGAGTTAGGGGGGTAACCAAAGGTGCGGTCAAAGACAGGCCTTGAAGGAGGAAAGAGAGGAAGCAAGGTGGAGGGGCTGCGGGATGGAGTTCCACAGTGTGGGGGCAGAGAGGCTGAAAGCCCGGCCACCGATGTTTGGGCGGTTAGGGTGGTTGACACGGGGCCTGAGTGGGGGTGCGGGCACGCTGATAGGGAGACAGTATGTCAAAGGGATAGCCAGGGGCAAGGCCGTGAATAGCCTTGAAAGTGAGGGTGAGGAATTCGATCCTTTTCAGATCTGAGCTGGGGTCAGGATCTGGGATGGTGAAGGGAAGGGAATGGAAGGGGGGTGGTAACCGATGGCACAGTCAAAGAGGAGGGTCTTGAGGTAGTACTTGAAGGAGACTAGAGTCGGGGCGAGGTGGATGGAATTCCAGAGGATGGAATTCCAGAGGTTGGGGCATGGTGGCTAAAGGCTCACCTGCCAATGGTGGGGCAAGTGAGTTGGGGGACATGGAGCATAGGGAGCCAATGGAGTCGGGTGAGAATAGGAGGGATGGGGTCGCGGAGCTTTGTGCAGGAGATGCACTGGCTGTAGAGTTCTGGATGATTTGCAGCCTGTAGAAGGGAGGAGCTGGGAAGGCCAACAAGTATAGTTGGCATAGGTAAAGGCATGAATGGGAGTTTCAGCGGCCTGAGGCCCTCTCCACGTCCCCCAACCCACCTCACCATTGACGGGCAAGCCTTCAGCCATTCTTTCCCCAACTTCTGGAACTCCATCCCGCAGTCCCTCCACCTCAGCCCCTCCCTGGCCTCGCATCAAGACTCTCTCCTCTTTGATGGACTCATTGGCACTCCTAATGCCGCCCTTTCCTCCCACCACGGTCCTCAGCTCGGGTTTGAAGCAGTGAGTGTCCAGTGCCTTGGGACGCCCTCCTGATGTGAAAGGCGCTACTCAAGTGTAATTTTGTTGTTGTAGTGGAGAGTCAGACAATGTTGCAGAGGTGAGGGAAGGCAGAGCGGGTCATGGCATGGAATGTGGGGGAGAAAAGATAGTTGAGGATCGGACAAGATACCCAGGTTCCTGACTGGCTCAGTGAAGTAGAGTACATTTATAAATGTAATTTTGTTATTGTTGCTGTAGAGTGTGCAACAATTGAGGTTGATGCTGCTCAGTTCCTGAGGTGTGAAAGTACTGACATGAGCCAATCAGGAGGGCCTCAGTCTTGTTGAGATTCAAATGTAGAAAGTTAGCTCTCATCCAGCACTTGATGTCCGATAGGCACAGTAGTGAACCTGGTATCGAGGGTGGAGGTAGAAAGATAGAGTTGGGTATCATCAGCATACATATGTATGGTGACCCCATATCTGCAGATGATGTTGCCAATGGGGAGCATATAGATATTGAAAAGGAGACGGCCAAGGACAGGGCCATGAAGGACACCAAACGTGACAGTGCAGGGACAGGAGGAGAAGCTGTTAGTGGCTACAAAGTGAAGACGATGGGAGACATAAGAGTCAAACCAGGAAAGGGCAAGTCCATGAAGATTGAGCTGAGAAGAGAGACAGTGAAGGAGGATGGAGTAGTTGACAGTACCGAAGTCGGCAGAGAGGTCGAGGAGGACAAGGAGGTAGAGAGAGCCCTGATCACAGATGTTTAAAATGTTGTCAGAGACTTTGACCAGGGCTGTCTGTGGGCAGCATGCAAGGCAGATTGGGGGAGTTTAAAAAGGGAACGGCAAGAAAGAAAGGAGTAATGACTCATTCAGGGCTTGGAGAGGAATGAGAGTTTGGAGATGGGGCAGTAACTGAAGAATGGGATGGATCCAGGCAAGGCTTTTTCAGGATGCATGAGATGACAACTGTTGGATAAGAAGAGGTTGGTGATGTCAGTTAGGAAGGGGGCCAGGAGGTGGAGATGGGAGATAAGGAGAGAGGTGGGGTCAAGGAAGCAGTTGATGGGTTTCATTTTTGAGATGGTAGTGGTGAGGGAGGAAAGAGAGATAGGGTTGAAGATGTATGGAGAGATGGGTGGGGGGGCTGGGTCATGAGAGAGGTAATTAAGGGGTAGCAGTAGAGGCGGCTAAATGGATCCCCTCTATTTGAGGAAGTCCAGCATCACCTTGCAGTTGGAATTGGAGGAGAGGATGGCTGAGGCGTGGGATGGTGAATGCAGGAGATGATTTGTGATGGGGAAGAGGAGCCTGGGGTTATCCATTGCCTCCAAGATTATAAGAACATAAGAATTAGGAGCAGGAGTAGGCCATTCGGCCCTTCGAGCCTGCTCCGCCATTCAATAAGATCATATCTGATCTGCTCACCTAACTATTTACATGCCCCGTAATATCCCGTAATCCCTCCATTTTTTAAAAATCTATCAGTCTCAGCCTTGAAAATGTTCAAGGACTGAGCATCTACAGCCTTCTGGGGTAATGAATTCCATAAATTCACTACCCTCTGAGTGAAGAAATGTTATCTTGATGTCGTAATAATAATAATAACGCTTGCATTTGATATAGTGCTTTTCACGTCTTCTAGAAGTCTCAAAGTGCTTGTAGGAAGATTTGGCAGAGGCGTAGGCGGTAGATCTTAGTGAGATCAAGCCAAATCTGCTGATGAACCATCAGTTTGGATTTGATCCGCATTCGGTGGCTCAGACTTTTGCCTTGGGGGATTGATGTACCAGGAGGATTTACGGGCCATTCGGGAGTTGAGGGGGGCAAAGGAAAAGGAGGTAAAAGAGAGTAGATTAGTTTGTGAGTTCCAGAGGGACAGGAGTTCAGATGACTCCAGGGCAGAAGACAGGAAGAGGGAGGAGATTTTTTCCAAGGATGGTAGGTGGTGGTAGAGGGGTGAATAGGGGAAGAGTTATGGAGGTGTTAAGGGAGATGAACTCATGATCCGAAATGGATTTATCCAGCGCCTTGGGACATCCACCTGACGCGATACAAATGTAATTTTGTTGTTGTTGTTATTTGTGGGACATTGCTGTGCACAATTGGTTGCCGCGTTTCACCCATATATATACACAGTCATTCCACTTTACAGTGTACAGGAAGCCCTGTATTTATGTCAGGGATATGTTCATTGGAAAATACAATGGTAGATGAAACATCTTTAATCAAAACCTATTTTTTACCATTGACTTAATGATATAAATTTAGGATATGTTCCTGGGGTTATTTTTTGGTCAAATTTGCAGAAAAAATATTAAATAAGTACCAAAAAAATACCCAACAAGATGTTATTACAGTAATATCCGGAACCCTCAGGACCTGACCGGTACCAATTAATCAAATATGGCGGATATTCAAGTGGTAAGTTGCCGAAAACCCAACAAATTTTTTTTAACTTATTTTAAAACAGACCATATTAATAATAGACTAAATAATAACAATATTGAATAGATACTTACCAATAAAGCATTCTAGGATACTCGGTAAAATTATCCGTAAAAAAGCATTCCAGTGTTTGGTAAGTTTAATAAGTGCGCATGTGCACACATGCGAACAGTGAGCATACCGCGAGTGCCCCGGATGAGATCCAATTGCTGGAATGGTGAATTGTATTGGGAAATACCAGTTGGTTGAGTATGTCGGTCGGTTGGGTACCAGATAAACAAGGTTTAAAGTATAAGGTATACTTTGTATAAGTATAACAAGGTATAAGTTTAAATAATATAAATTAATACAGAGTACTGTACTCACCAGAGATGGTGGCAGAGATTGCACTCAGAGGCCTTGTTGTGGGAGGATTTACTCAGACAAAGAGTAAAAACTGAAAACTGTCGGCGTTTTCATCCCAGGGTGAAAGAGAAGCCAACTCAAGAGCTCTAGAGGTTGCTGGATCCTAGTGTGTCGTCACGTTCGCTGCCCAAACTACAGTACACTAGTTTGTGCATGTCCATTTAAATTTTGCTTTCTTTCAAAACAATGTTAACGTGAATCGACACATTTTAAATCAAATCACATTCCATAATTCGCTGGTAATGTTAAAGTGCAACTATGGAAATAGAAACAATCTCAATAGAGGGCTTCCTGTATTCTATGAAGTACTTTGAGATGTCTAGAAGATGTGAAAAGTGCTATTTCAAATGCAAGGATTATCATTATTCTGATCTGTATGGTGTATGCGTCTCCACTGGCTCCCCATCCTCCAGAGGATTGAGTTCAAG
The DNA here is from genome assembly GCA_012026655.1 of Hydrolagus affinis. Lineage (NCBI taxonomy): Eukaryota > Metazoa > Chordata > Chondrichthyes > Chimaeriformes > Chimaeridae > Hydrolagus > Hydrolagus affinis. Next base: position 6,269 of record JAAILG010023515.1, read on the forward strand.
ATCCTCGTCCTCACCTTCAAGGCCTTACACGGCCTTGCCCCGCCCTATTTAACCGATTTACTCTCCCCCTATAAGCCCACCTGGACTCTCCGTTCAGCAGGACTTGGCCTGCTCCAAGCCCCCCGCCCGAACCGCCCCACCATCGGAGGCCGAGCCTTCAGTTTCTCCGCTCCCACCCTGTGGAATTCCATCCCCCAATCCCTCCGCCTTGTTTTTTCCCTTTCCTCTTTCAAGGCCGGTTTGAAGACTTTCCTCTTCGACCATGCCTTTTGTTCCCCCCCGAACTTTTCGACCTCCCCTACGTGTTTCACCCCTTCCCGAACACTCCCCTCCCAGCTCGGGTCACACGCCTCCTGTGCAGCGCCTTGGGACATCCTCCCGACATGAAAGGCGCTTTATAAGTTTAAGTTGTTGTTGTTGTTGTTTAATCCAGTATAACGCATGTTAATGTTTTTGCAGCAGTGAGTGGTTCAGGCCTAAAATTGACTGCAAAAATCCCTTGATAGTGGAAAGAAAGAAAAATCGATCAGGGTTCCCATCTCTAATTGTTATCCATTGAATGTGCACCCATATGGATGTTACAATGAATTAATCCTTGCATTTGATATACAGTAATACCTTTCACTTTGGAAGGACATCTCAAAGATATTCAAAGGATTTACTCTAAAGTCTGGTGATTATGTATTTGCAGTTAAACGGGGCAGACAATTTGTGCATAGCAACAACAACAACAAAATTACACTGAATAGCGCCTTTCACGTCAGGAGGACATCCAATGTCTCACGCACATCCTGAAGTTAGGGACCAATTTTATCTGGGAGATTGTCAGCTGGGACTAAGAGAAACTCCCTTCTCTTTGTAATGCCAAGGAATATTTAAAGTTCACCTGAACAAGCAGATGGGGCCTCGCTTTAACATCTCATCCAAAGGGTTCCTTGGTTGAGGAAAGGGTCCAAGTTAGTGAAGCTTTACCCAACATCAGTCACCATCTTTAGGAAAGGAGAAATAAGAAATTAATTGAAATTTTGGTGGAGTAAGTCAGTTAACTTCTAATCCAGATAACGGACCAATGATGCTTTATTAAACTCCAATGGACTTACCATTTTAATGAATTATCCTTTCAGTTAGTTTGTTTCTGCAAAAACAAAGGTCATAAAATCTAATGTTGCTTGATATATCTGGCCAACAATCCCTCTGATAAAACTAATCATTCACATCTGTTTGTGGGATATTGCTGTGTGAAAATTTGCTGCTGCATTAGCCTACAAAATACATGGTCACTACATTTTACTGTAAATCCTCAAGCACTTTTCACGCTTTCTTCTGACAGGAAATGCACTGTATCAAATGAAAGGATTCTTATTATTAATAATGTTGAGAATTTGCCCAAACCTTAAAAGGATTAGAGGTGCAAGAAAACCTCTGTGTAAATTTCTACAGGTAATTGTTTGGATTATTTTCATTCACTCACTGGCACTTCCTCTGCGACCTCCTCCCTCCCCAATCCAGCACCCATTGCCTCCGCTCGACTTGCACCGGCCTCCTGCTCTTCGTTCGTACTCTTCGGCCCACTATCGGAGGTTCAGCCACTATGCCCTCAAACTGTGGAACACTCTCCCTCTTTCAAGTCCCCCCTAAAAACTTTCCTCTTCAACTGAGATTATGGTCACCTCCCAGCTCCCCCAGCTCAGAGTCAGGCTCTGCCACTGTTCCGCGTTCTGACATGCTATCCTGTGTGGAGGGCTTTATATAAGTTAAAATTGTTGTTTGTTATTGTTGTTGTTGTGACATGATTGGAAATCTGGGTTGTAGGTTTGTAGCATCTGATGAGCATTTCCAATTGTGATGTTATTTGTGCCCAACTATATTCTCTCTGATATTGTGGAGGTTTGTTGTGGAATATGACAACCTCCCACAATCCACTTTTTAGGAAATATCACCCACCCCCTCTCCCCACTCACGCAAGGGAGATCTTTGGCATGTTGTCTGTTAGATTTTTTTTATTTATAAACCTAAATAATATCAATAAACTATTCGAATGTGTATAGTTGGAGACCATCACTACCATCACTACCAAATTTTGACTGGAATTGTTCGACCGTTCCTATGATCATCTTCCTCTTCTCCTTTACTGAACTCCCTGTGAAGCGCTCAGAGATGTTAACCTGCATGAAATGTGCAAATAAATTAAATGTGTTATTGTCCACATATTTCCACCGTCTAGCAGAGTTTACCAGGTTCTCTGACTGATTTCCTTCTCAAAATCACCAGCTGCTGCAGCTGAGACCAGCTATCTCACACACCAGGAATGACCCTTCACCAGGCGATGCCTTTACAATGTAAAATAACGCGGTTAGAATACGCAATCCAGGAAGAAACGGGGAAGATTAGATTTTTTTCTGAACTCACCAAACTGTAAACTGTTCTTTACTACAACAATAAAGTACAATAAAAATGTATACTGTGTTTATATAGCGACTTTGACGTCGAGAGAATATCCCAACTTGCTCAAATGTTGGCCACCAAACTCGTGGATTGGGGGAGGTATTTGAAAAATACAAGCGTCCCTTTTTTAATCTGGATTATTTCAGACATCTCCTCCCACCCCGCACCCCCATAGCTATGTTGTCTTGGTCATTACTCTACCAATATTATGTATGGCAAAGCTATCAACCAAGGTTGACAGATAATGATTGCCTCTGCAGCTGAACAGAGAGAGGCAGAGTTGGAACCGTAGTGTTTGGGGGTTTAACCCCCAAATAGTTGCATTTCCACGATGTAGGTAATTCCTAGAAACCAGGATTCGAAGGTTTTTTTTTCGTGGTGGGGGATGACGACGACTGCATTGTATATTTAAAACATTGGATAGAAATGTAGTGGGAGAGTTCCATGGCCACCGTTACCCTTTACCATTTATTGGAGAAGATATACGATGAAGCTTCCAATTTTCCCAAATAAACTGCACAGCACTAAAGACGGTCGAAACACAATAAACGACTAGATTTAAAGTCCTGTGCGATTGTTTTCCTTCTTTTGTATGCACAGATACAGAGGTTTGCTTTACCAGAAACTTTTTTAAACGCCAAAGATGTGCGAATTTTGTAAAATATGCCGTATACAAATCACAGATACATAAATCGATCGTGTTTAACTTGTCAGTCGATTGATCTCAACCGTTCTGGGGGGAAAGCTCACGTTTTTCACAAGAAAGTGAGGTTGGGAGCTGATCGAAAGCAAAATAAATGATTTGCAACATGCATTTACAGAGCCAAATGATCACCGTTCAACATTTAAACACATTCCCAGCGCTGCTGGCTGTGATGGTTGTGGACTTTCTTGTGTTCACCCAGATAAGCAATGATCAATTTCACACGAACGTGACGCCCAAAAGGGCTTATTTATTCGAAAAAAAATCTATTCGGAGAGGAGGGAACTAAAACATTATTCTGACAACCTTAAGAGCAACTTGCCTTTTAGGCTTTCAAATCAATTTTGCAGAGTAGTTGTGCGGGTTCAGGGGAATGTGTGTAGATATATATCATTGTTTTGCTCTGGTGGGGTTATTTCTAACGCACTGTTGCCATTCTAGGGAGCTATAAACCGAGCCATGAGTAACCTGAGAGAATTGCAGACCAACATAACTCATCCATTTTGTTTCGTTCAGACCCAAAGCCCTGATGTATTTTGCCCCCTTCATTCCTCCATCAACTGCTCCGGGACAGCTTACCTCCGCACTTCTTCACACACAAATGAACTTTCCCTAATTCCAACCATTTAGTGCTGCTCACTCCGTTGCTGTAGCCGCGGCCATTTAGAGACCAGAGCTTCACCCACCGTCTGATTTCCCTTCTGACAGACGACCTGCCGCCCTCAGTCGGCACATTTAATACTCAGTGCGGCTGGATTTTTTCAATTTAAAGAAGCAGAGCTCAAGTTATACTGATAATACGAACCAGGCAATACCTATTTACCCTGTCTCTAGTTATTTTATTTCGATGTTGACCTAATTGAGTCTCCTTCCCTTCTGCCAGCAGGAGGGAAAACTGCTTGTCATACTGGGAACTCTCCTTTTTATATTGCAAATAGCTCACAGAGACCAAAAGGTTTCAAATGCTTTGTGGCCACAGGCAAGCAAAGATTGCTCGCGTCTGTTGCTTTTAAGTGCGAGTGAAGACGAGGCCGAAAGACAAAGCGTTTTAAGTGGCCATAATGGAACCCCTAGCTCTGAATAACGAACTTTAACGGCATTTAACAAGTTCAGTGAGGGAGCCAGACACACCCACCACCTTCAAACAGGGCTCGTCTGCTCATTTCTCTTTTATTTTTTCGGGGAGTGGGGGTGAAATGAAAATGAGAAGTTTTATTATTTGAGAAAGAAAATGGTTTTGGTGAAACCTAAGATGGCGGAAGTGACGCTACGAAAGAGGAGGGAGTGAAGGGAATTTCGGTGTTTCTTTACAAAAAAACGCGTTTTTTTCAGACAAAACAAATAAATATGCGATTTTATTACTTTAAATGAAGGTTTGGGAGGTATGATCGTTTAGCAGTATGTGCATGGAAATAGTTGTGTGCATATAGTGAGGTTGCGGTGGGGGGTAGGGGCGCGTGTCTGCGGGCCCGTGCGGTGGCGGTTCGCAGCGCCGGCTCGAGTTCTCTTGTCCGTTGGAGGAAACGGGGTGGGGGGGGGGGGGAGAGCGCGCGAGGCAGTGGCGCGCGCTTATTGGCTCACGCGGCCTGTCACCAACAACAAGACGGGGTCGGTAAGTGCAGGGAGTCGAAGAGAGGAGGAAAGAAAGAGAGAGTGTGTGAGTGAGAGAGTGAAAGAGTGAGTGAGAAAAAGGGAGGGAGGGAGGAAAGAAGAGAGTGGGGAGGGAAGAACATGCACGGCACGGCCAATGCTTTGAATATAAGGCCCCGAGGTTAGGGGTTGGTGGGAGGAAGAACAAAAAGAGGGTTTGCTGCTAACTGGAGATCACACCTAGCTCGCAATTGTAGCAACATTACCAATCAGTGTGGGAATGGTTTGAAACAAAGAGCAAAAGGAGGAAAAGGACGGGAGAGGGGTAATGTCGACTTTTTAATATATGTGGAGGGTACTGCCCACCACTTTAGGCCTAGCGAGGGCAACCAGCCAATAGCATACTGAACAGGGTGAGAGAGCATGGAGATGCTCGGGTGTTGAGTTATTTTTTTGAGA
>JAAILG010023516.1:0-11465 GCA_012026655.1 Hydrolagus affinis
TTCAGTTGACTACCTCAGTGCAGTCTGCATGGTGGAATCTTAATCTTGTGTAAACTACTAAATCCTAGCCCTAGGCAAAATGTTCCTCTTTTATTTCATTTTTTAATTTTCATAAAAGTTCTTGATTGCTTTATTTCTTTAAAATGAACTCCAGATCATTATATTACAGTTTTTAAATCAGTTAATCTAGTGCAGTAGAAAAAAATTATAATTGGAACAATTATCATAGATACCATAAAAAAACGATCAGACTCTTATATCCCATTATAAAATTTGAATTAGAAAGCTCTGATCAATCAATGCACTGTTCCTAAACAGTTAATAATATTTAAATTATATACTTTTTTTAGCAGACACTATTTCATTCAGATATAAAACCCAGCCAATGTGATTATATATTTAATTCATCTGACACATGACTGATCAACCTTGGTATACAGTATCCTCTAGAGATCATGGATTCTCAAACTTTGTTAGAATGAGCAGCCCTAAGCTAAGTTTATAACAATTGTGTCTCCCCTAATAAAACACCACAAAGAACTGAAAATTATATACAGTACATTGCAATAATATGAGTAATAATGTAGCAACTCTTTGATCAATATAGTTATAAGAGCCATAGTGTCAAAAATACTCATTTTAGTTCATAAACATTTGTGTTATCTCACAGTTCTGCTCACAGTTCTGCTCTCCTTTCATGCATTCCTTTTGGTTGCCTGATTCAGACCGATACCTACCATTCATCCCCACACCTGTCAAACAGTCTGAGTGTTTCCCCACCCATCCATGTCATGGGGATTGTGGAGTCCTGTAGCGTATTGTTGGAGCACTCAACTCGAAAACGAGAGGAACAGGGTGTGAATCACAAGTCGGGCGAAACCTTAGGCAAGCTTTCTTACTCCGCATGCCTCTGTTTACCTAGCAATAAGGAGGATCCCAGTTGTTAATCGATTGGTGGATTGCTTTCTGGGGATAATAATCTCTTCAATACTAAATAAATCAAATGACAATTTGTTAATCACTCAATCTACGACTATTTGTGGAACACTGCTATATGCAATTGTGGGTGTTTCTCACACAAAATATTCAGTCAATTCATTTCACAATATATTCTGCGAAGGCTTTGAGGTGGTGCAATGATTTGATAAGGCACCTTATCAAGTACAAGGATTATTAGTATTAGCATGTGATGAGAAATGTTGTTGCTGTGTTTGGTTGTTGCAGGAAGAATTGTTGCTGGATTTGGTTGTCATGTCAGTAGCCCCCATAGTTTGAGAACCTCTGCTCCAGATGAAAACTACAAGAGTAAAATCACAGCTAAGATATTCTTAAGCCATATATTTAAGATAATCACAGAAAGAATGAAAGAAGTTGGAAAAGTCTATACGGTGAAAGTTTGGAATGTGGTGTGTTCTGCATCAAAAGCCCAGATAATGTTATTTTATATTCATGATAAGGGTTTCAGGTCTAACTGATTAGTAAAACACTATCTCCTCCTAGGTTGACCATTTTGGTTTATTCCTTTAATTGTTTGCATGTTGGTTTGCATGTTGGTATCTTTAGCAAAATGCCAACCCCAATCTTCCTTGCTTAGACTAATAAAGAACAACATCCATGCTTCCCAGTTCTTTTGGCAAATATTACAGATTAAATAAACCCTATTAGCAGGACATGTCCAAGAATGTTCCGATGCATCATAAATGGAAAAGATATTGAACAATCACAAGATATGGAGAGAAATATCATGTTGAAAAGGCAATATATTTATTTAAGCATGGTGGAGTGGTCAAATAATTGGTGGATTTTTAATTGTATTATTAATTATTAAAACATGGTTCAAATGCTGTATATTGCTCTTACAGTGCCTTGAGCAATACTAAAGTGATTTGGTGAGATGAATCTAAAGAGCATATGAAAATTGTGATACATATAGCTGTGAGGAGTAATGAGTCAACTGGGGTTTACTTGTACCAGGCGAGAGTCATTCACGGTTTTCAGTGGACATGGTGCAGGTCAGCATCATTTGTGAGTGTTGCAAATCTCATCAGTATTGATAAAACTAACATCTGTGAATAACTGGATCTCATTCAAACAGAAATCCTAAGAGTGACCAATCTATTGCAAAGGGAATTAATAGAAATCATACAAAATCCCAAAGCAAAAATAAATGTTTGATGTTACTTTTTTCTTCCCAGTTAAGCTCATAGAAGTTGGAGAGGAAGGTTTGGCAGAAAGCACCATTGGAAGAGGTAGTTTTTAAGATGGGTTTAAAGGGGAAGGTGGAGTGACTTCAGGATGGAGTTCCAGAGAATGAGAGCAGAATGGCTGAAGGTTTACGTCGTAGTTTGGTTCTTGAAAAGTGTGACTTTAAGTGAAACAATGTTAAACAAGTACATTTTCCCCAGAAGATGAATGTAAAAACTGGAGTTAGGTTCTTTGGGATATTTTTCATCAAACTTTTCTTTAAAAAATACCGATAATACTCGCTCCTGACTGCCTGCCCGGCTCACTCACCCATTCGCTCCCTGACTGCCTGCCTGGCTCACTCGCTCGCTCCCTCACTCGCTGCTGGTCTCACTTGCTGCCAGTCTCACTCACTCCAGGCTGGCTCTCTCTCTCGCTGCCCAGGTCCTAGTGCTGTCATGCCACCTTTCTACCCGCATGAACGACGTAATAGTGAACATCGCAATGTTAAATGACTATATGTTCCCAATGTATCAGCAACGTATTAATGAAATAACGTTAAACGGGTCTACCTGTATATTGGTCTCCATCCAACAAGCCATGAATTTGCAGTATACAGTTCATTCAGGCACACAAGTACTATTGGTTTTGTACATTACATGGCCTGTGTCATCCTCTATCCTAGGCATACTGTTACCGAGTGCAGTTTTTTTTTCCATCCAAGCCATATAATTACTGTGTGCATCAAATTGTTTTTCTCCACATAACTGTGGTTTACTGTTGGAGGCAACACTAAGTGGAACTTCCCATTGTTATTTCTGTCAACCTGTCCAGTATTTCTGATCAGGGTTGTTTTCACGTGGGTCAATGTGTCATTCTTCTACAACAACAACTTTGATTTATATAGCACCCTCCACGCCGGGCGGCTCTCAGAGCACTTAAACTTCTTCTACTTATCAATAGGAGTTGTCTATTTGCCAATTTGGATCCCCTTAATAATGAATTCCATTAACACTACAAATTAAAACCTTACATTTCAAACAAAGTATTTTGATTCAATCAAAGATATATTTCTATCACATACAGAAACCAAGCAACAAGATTGCTGACTGACCTACTGTAGATATGCAGCATTTGTGTTTTCTTTATTTCTGATTCTCAGTTTTTCTTTTATTATTAACATGCCCCATTTTTATTTCCTTTTTTCTTTGAAATGCACAGCTTGTAAGTGTTGATTAAGAGATTAGCAGTTTATAGGAGAGCACATACAGTGAATAAATATAATATAACTGTACCATGGACAATACAGCAGTGAGTTAAATGAAGTAGACATTAATTATATTTTTCATCAACAGCAGCAAACTGAAGGTTTAATAAAGAAACTGAAAAATCAATAACTGTGTGTGTACTGTTTAATGTCTACTCAAGATACAGTGAAAATATACAAGAACTGTGATCCATTGGTTTTCAATGGTACTTTCAGCAAAGAGAACTATGATCAATCACCCGGTTCTCTTTGAAGAAAAGATCCAAATAGTGAAATAACGCAGAATACAGATTTAAATAGGTTTGGATTAGTTTTCACATTACTTGATACCATGTCACATGTTGGAACACATTGAAAGAACCAGCTTTAACATTACTTGTCAATGTCACTCTAAGCTTGTGTTAGTAACTTTTTTTTAATCTTCAAATGTTTTTCTTTCCTTACTTTCACTTTAATTTCTTCTTTGAATGTTTTAACTTTTTCTATAAATACATATATTTTATACCCCTCAAAAAGGCTTGTTAATCCCAATTCTTTTAAGAGTTCATTTATTGAACAGGCATGGGTTTAAAGGGCATTACTGTATTATTGCATTACTGTAATCTTAAGAAACAGCCACAAAATCCATCAGCGGTCAGGAATTATTTAAACTAATTCTAATCTTTTGCTTCTATCTCAAAGCTCTAAGCAAACAGCAGGGAATAAAAGAACCTGGACAACATGCATTATCAAATTTGAAGGAGTGCAGATTTTTGAGTCAGCAGAAATGGCATTAAGATACTGAAACTGCTGACATGACAGTAGATGAGAGGATAATTCTCTTCCTTACAGCCAATAGGGAAAGCACAGTGATATAAATTGTAATGGAATTCATGTTTCAGTATGACTGAGGTTCCCCCAAAGGGAACTGAACACTATCTTACACAAACTTGTAATAGGTTTATGAATTATCTGATCTATTACATTAGCGTATTGCTTTATTTTAAAATTAATGGGTAATGTGCTTCAGTTACAGAACATACATGATCAGGATGAGCAAGCTAACTGAAGATAGGTCCAGTTTGAATTGACTGAAAATCATCCCATTCAAAGGCTTTGAAAATCTTCTGATACTTCATATTGCATTAAATGGATCATCCTATGCATACTATTTTATAAATTCAAGTACTGTAATTGCCTTTTACCTGTGTACATCTATTCATTCAAACACTCCTTTCAATAACATTGTGGTCCATAGAGATCTATGGAGCTTCATGATGGAGGCAAATGATTAGAGTTAGTTTAAACATTAGTTAATTTAGATAGTCAGTGCCTGGTATGTCCTCTCAAGACAATCTCAGTAGTTTGGTTCCTGAGCCAGATGGGTTTGAAGTACTCCAGAGCACTGTTGTTGACAGAGTAGCCAACCTAGCTCATCAGCAAGACTTGGAGGGAAGATAGGTCACTGATCAGTCAGATTTCTTCCTTTCTTAGTGAGGTTGAAATGACGAGATTAATGTGAAACATGGATAATTCATCCTTTGGAGGGATCTCCCAACATTTGACACTCGTCTGTGATTATTCACATGACCACTAAACATCCTGAGTTGGAAATATTTCAAAAAGTGCATGGTGATTTAGTTTAAGATGCTCAAAAGTCATAGAGAAAAAAAAATATCCTCTCTCTGTGTATTCTGTTGTTGTGTTTTCATCTGAAATACACATTACTCTGCAGCCACTCAAACAGAAAGTTTTTTTGGAGTACAACAACTTGCATTTATATAGTGCCCTGCACTGTGGAGTGACCCAGAATGCTTGACAGTGGCAGAGACTGACCCCATGCCAGGGGGAGAGGAAGGGGGAATGTGGGGAGGTGATCATAAACACGATCGAAAAGGATAGTCGTTAGACTGGATTTGAAAGTAGGGAAGGAGAGGTCAAGTGAAGGGATTTATCAAGAGTTCCAGATTTTCAGGCACAGCCACCAGCGGTGGAGCGGAGGGGATGAGAGACAAACAGGAGGCTGGAGCCAGCTGAGCTGAGACAGTAGATAGTGGAGTGGGTACAAGTAGTTTGTGAAGGTAGAGTAAACCTGTTAACATTGTTAAGCATGCTAAAGCAGTAATCTGTTTGAAGGGTACAATATAAATGTGAGTTGCTGTTATTGTATGCTGCTCCAACCGTATTGAGACCAACGTCAAGTTGAACAAAATGTGACCATGTATTTAATATTTATAGTTGTGTCTTTACAATGTTTTTGTCTTTGCTAAATTAGGTGAGGCAAGGTTGTGGAGGGCTTTAAATGGGAGGACCAGGATCTTGAATTTGATCCTCTGGATGATGGGGAGCCAATAGAGTCAGGCGAAGATGGGGGAGATGGGGTCATGGAGTTTGGAACAGTAGAGGACACAGGCACCAGAGTTCTGGAATATCTGCAGCCTGTGGAGGGAGAAATTGGGAAGGTTGAATCATTGCTTGGATGTAGGGGAGGAAAGACAGTCACCTATGTTCCTAACTGGCTTGGTGAGGTTGAGTGTGCAACCATGCCCTTGTAAAAAAAAGTACCATGGTAATGGTGGTAGTACTATGGTAGTACCATGGTACTACCATAGTACTACCACCATAACCATGGTACTTTTTTTACAAGGGTGGAGGTAGATGCTGCCAGTGCCTGATGCATCAAGGCGCTGGCGTAAGCCAATCAGTAGGGCCTCTGTCTTGTTGACATTCAACTGTAAAAAGTTAGCTCTCAGAACTCAGAGCTTTAAAAATCAGTATGCTTCTGAACACATTGAGAAGGTAAAACACTGCTAAGAATATACCTGTAGAAAGAGAATCGAGCCAAATTCAGAAAATGAAAATACTGACAATATAACAATGCCAAAGAAGGTAAGAGATATTTTTTCAGAACTAGGCTAGTAAAAACATAAAAGAAACCAACAAAAAACAGTATTTTACTATATTTATTGGTACTTTCCTGCTATTCAGCTCTGATTTCATAGTTTTGTAAGGTCATGGCAACAAATTATATCAACTTATATCAAACAGAATAATAGCTTAACAACAACTTTCATTTATTATGTGCACTTCAAGCGGGGTAGTGTCCCGGAGCATTTAAACCCACATAAACACATTTGGAGGATTAACTGAACAAAACAGGAAAGGTAAGTGAACAGAATATTGTATTGTATTGGTAAAAAATAATTGTTGTATTTATTACACTCAGTAAAGTGATGAGCACCATTCGAAATTTGCAAATTTTGCAGAGATGGAAATAGTTTACCCACATTCAATCCAGTTCACAATATTTGGAATTAAGTGCCCAGTTCATAATTCTTCTTTATCCAAGTTCACCCTAAATAAAGAAATCATTTACATTTTTACAGCACTTATATATTCCCCTCACTCCTTCTAAGCTCTCTCCACTCCTGCCTCCCCCTCCCTCCACTATCACCCCCACCCCCAAGTTTGGATGAAGTGGGGGAGCTGAGAAGGAGTGGGGAAAATGTGACCAAAATCTCAGTTGGAAAGATATGCCTATAGGTATGATTTGAAAGCAGGGAATAAGGGCAGCATTATAATGAACCTATGCTATATTGTGGTGAGTTATCATTGAGTAGGCCTGGAATTCACACTTAGCCCAGTTGCATTTTCCAATGATATGGTAATTAACACCATTAGTGACAATTAATACATTATCAAACCTCACAATTGTAATAGTAAATCAATAATAATACTTACATTTGATATAGCACTTTATCACATTGTCCAGAAGTCTCAATGTGCTTCACAGGATTCACTGTAAAGCAATTTTTTTTTCATTGTGTATTTTTGTGGGCGAAACACGGCAACCATTTTGCACACAGCATTGTCCCATATACAGCCATGTCTTATAGAATATAATACGTTGATATCAAGTGCATAGCAGCATCATCCTGCATTCATTTTCCATTTATAAAACTGATCCTTACATCTACTAATGAGAACAACACAAACAAATGCTGTAATTTATTGTTAAGATATAAATTAAAACATTCTCTGATTTTTCCATATTTGATGAAAAAGAAAAAAAGTTTTGAGTGATTTGGACTATATTTTTGAATGTGTCATGCAAATCAACCACATGATGTATCCAATATGTCAACAAATGTATTGTATCTCAATCAAATAATCTAAACATGCATTTCTCCATCAGGTTACTGTAATAAATGATCATCTTAAATTGTCAGGGAGAATAACGTTTCTGGATTATACTAGAGGAGGCCTAATGATTTGGTTCGTTAAGCAATTTTGGAGAGATTATTCATTTAGGATGAAAGATTTATCCAGGTTAATTGCGAAACCGGCAGTATATCATGTACAAAGGAAAGCTACACAATTATAAAATAATTATGAGAAAAGTGATCTGTTATTATCCAACTATAATTATCAGAAAATCACTGGAATGACCAGATGTCATGTGTCTGGAATTAACTGAATCTAGATGAAAATGTTAAAATACAGTACATTGCAACACTGCTAATTTTTCTTAATCTATGATATTCAAAAAGAAATTGGAGTTTCCCTTGGTGTCCAGGTCAACAACCGTTTAGAAGGTTGTTCACTTCATCACTATTTATGGGATATTGCTATGTGAAAATTGGCTGCTGTGTTCACCAAGACAAATTTATAACCATTGCACATTACAGTAAATCCAATGTAGCAGTTTGAGACATCCTCTTGACATAAAGCAAAGACAATTATTATTTATTATCATGAACAATTTGAATAGTTTGAGGTGACCGTTGCAAAATTTCAAATCCTTAATAGAAGCAAAACAAATTACAGTAAAAGCCCGTTTATCTGTGACCCGATCAACCGCAACTTCCGTTTAACCGGCACCACAAAAAAATCCACATTCGATTAATGAGAATTTATCCGGAAAAATGCATTTTTTTAAAAATTGCGTTTTCGGCCGAATATCTGGCACGCGCTTTAACTGGCTTTGGCCAGGTCCCGAGGCTGCCGGATAAATGGGCATTTCCCTATTATCATTTTAATAGAACAAACAAGAAATTTGGTCAATATTAACTCATATCATCAAAAGCTGGTATTGATTACAAACTGAATGTTTTCTCCAATTGTGTTTTTACTGCTTGTTCATTACTTATTAAATAATTCTTGCAATACATCAATGTTTGCGATATTCTCGTCATTATTATTCTTCAAAATTTCCAAACTTTTATATTCTTAAATAACAATTAATTCTATAAAATCTGTCACAATCTGGAACCCAAAATTAGAACAGCACTTTCAGTTTGTGAAAGCTACATTGAAGCATTCACATTGTGGAGTCCTGTACCTCAGTGGTTAGAGCACTTGCCTTACAGGCATGAGACCTATGTTCGAATCCAGGCAGATCAGGGCGAAAACTTTGGCAAATTTCCCTACTCCACACGCCTAATAATAATCCCTCCAAAAAAAACACAATAATAAAATTGGTCATTTCAATCCACGACTGTTTGTGGGATACTGCTGTGTGCAATTGGTTGCTGCGTTTCGTCCACAATTCTAGAGATGTATACAGTGAATTCACTTTACAGCATATTTTGTGTAACGCTTTGAGACGTCTAGAAGACGTGAAAAGCACTATATCAAATACAAGGATTATTATTATATTAAGATTCAGTTGAATTCATAAATATGTGGTTAACATAGCGTGCTTGCTTCACAAACAAGAGATCCCTGGGTTAATGCCTTAGTAGGGTGAAACCTTAGGCAAATTTCCTAACTCCATTCATCTATGTTTATCTAGCAGTAAGTAGGAACCCAATTTTTAATTGGGGGATCACTACTCAGGGTTTACAATGCCTCCTAAAACAAATTTGGTCACTCAATCCATGAAGGGACACAGCTGTACATATTTGGCTGCCGTGTTTCACCACAAAATACACAATCAATCGACTTTGCAATATATTCTGTGAATCACTTTGAGACCCAACTCAACAATGTGATAAGATGCTGTATCAATAGCAAGGATTATCATTATTATTAATATATTCGATTGTGAGATTTGTAACAAAATTAAGGAATTATGTAGAATTGTCCCTGCAGTAAGAAGCAAAAAGAAGCTTATTAAATCAAGAAATTAGCAAACAACAAATTGCGAATCCCAAGCAAATAATATCCATTATCCACGATCAGAATTTTTTTCAGATTTTTTGGGGATTTCCAACTCAATTCCCCGTTTTTCAAATCTCACAAACCAAAAATCACAAATAGTGCAACAAATACTGTTTGCAGCCTATCATTGCCTCCGAGCTTCATTTCCTCTTCCAAGATTTTAACTATGAGTCCCTCTAATCTGGTTTCTACCCCATCCAAGAGACAGTGATAGTCTTAGTCAAATTCACAACTTCCCAAGCCCACTTTGCTACATCAGTAATCTTATAGCCACTGTACCTCCACCCTCTGGAACCCTTTTCCGATATCCCTCTGTCTTTGAAGTGCACTTTGTAACACTCTATCTGAAAGGTGCTATCTGTGTATACTGTTGTTGTTGCAGAATGAATTCAAATCTAACTACAGTAATTTGGTTGAGACTGCATCCATATTGACTTTTAAACCACTGTTTAGAATTAAATAAACATCTGAAAAGGAGCAATGTATATGGAGAAATGACAATTCCTGTTGTTCTATGGTTTATTTCTGACCCATTCAGATTTCTAAAAAAAAGACTGATTAATTCAATGCTGTATCAGTGCACTAGTCATCTATGATTGTCTTTTGCACCTGGGAGACATGAATACTATTGAATTTAATGTGCACTTTCAATGCAGCTGGTCTTGTACTGGTAAAATATAATTTAATCTCTAGAATTAGCATACCATAGTTTTACAAAAATGAAAGCAAATTATTAAACGTTCAATGTACGATTACATGGAGTAAAGAAGACAGCATTAGAAAGCCATCAATTGGGTAACAAAATAATATCACAGGTTAAGTGATTCCCTTTTACCTTATTAATTTGGGGAAAGGAGAAAATTGCATTGAATAGTGACATAAACAACAATGATACAATTGCACCAAAAAAAATTCCAGCGAGATCAGCGAGATTCACAGATTAGAGGAATGCTCATTTTACATCTCTAAGAATGCAGGGTTAAGAGCTGGGAAGGTCAGGTTCACAAGTTAAATGAAGTTGTCGATACTTAATCAGTTGCTTGATGGAAAAGATCCATTAGCCTTAAAATGACATTAGCTTACTAACTCAAGAAAATGCAACTCTTGCTTATGCACTTGGCTGTTGTACTGCTCAATATGTTTCTACTTTCTTCGGCTCTGCTTTGAAAGACCTCTCTGGGGAATCCTGCTGTCCTGTTGACCTTTATATGTTCTAACTAGGTGCTTGCATGAGCTCTTGGATGACAAGAGCTATTTCAAGTTCTACACAATGAAAATACAAACATAAGTGCAAAATATTTTATATTTTATGAATGAACCCTTCCACTATTAAAACACAGCTTCCAATTCTGTTCAGGGTGACCCTGCAGCTGAGTGGTAGAGCACAAAGCTTTCTCAACTGTTGATGTAGGTTTAAATCCCAAAGGAGTCTAACATTAAACTAGTCTGTCACATATGGTTAGTAATGCATATTCTGATCCATGTATTGGTGGCAGGGTTGTTTGAAAAAACTGCTGGTGTAGGGAACGTCGATATGGAAATTTTCCCGATTAAATATATCGATGGGCTCATATCGAGATATACCGAAATATCGATTTTTTCGTACTGCGCATGCGCGCGCATTCGGACTGCGCGCGCATTCCGGGTGCACGCACATCCCGGGTGCGCGCGCATTCGGGGCCTATCTTCTCAGGAGGTAAATATCTTTCTCTCTGTGTGTCTCTCACCCTCTCCATCTCTGTGTTTTTCTGTCTGTGTGTCTCTGTGTCTCTCTCCCTCTCTTCTTCTCTCCTCTCTCACATCCCCCCCATCTCTATCTATCTGTATATTATCACATCCACCCCGTCTCTCCCCCCCACCGCCCCCGCCGTCC
>JAAILG010023517.1:0-11465 GCA_012026655.1 Hydrolagus affinis
GGGGGTGGGGATGGGGTCCAATGAGCACGTGGTGGGTTTCATGGAGGTAATTATTTTTGTGATTGAGAACGGGGTGGTGGGGTTGAAAGTGTGAAATGGGGGGTGAGTAGGGGTTGAGGTAACTGATGAGGGCGCGGAGGTGGAGGAGAGGTGGGGAGAGGAGACCGCAGAGCGGATTCTCTCTATTTTGGACTCGAGGAAGTCCAGCATCTCCTCACAACGATCAAACACCTATGATCAGAACCTACTCAACCTGTCCTTAAAACTCTCCGAACCCATGCGCAACTTAGATGTTATCCAGTTAACCTGCCTCCCCACATCTGTCTCTCGCCAGCACCGCTTTCTTCCATCTCAGCCACATTGCCCTTTGCCATCAATGTCTCACCACAAAAGCTGACGAAACCCTGGTACATTGCTTGTCACCTCTTGGCTGGACTAATCCAAAGCCCTCCTCTTTGGTCTCCCCTCCTCCACCATCCACAAAATTCAGCACATCCAAAACTCCGCTCCCTGCATTTTCACCCATACAAAACTTTGTACTCAATTACTCCAATCCTTGCCAAACTCCACTGGCTTACAGTCACATTCCCCCTCCCCCTGGCTCAGCCTCGGGCTCCGCCTTTGTTAACTGCTCTTGAGACACTGACCGGCGTGAAGGACACTATATAAATGCAAGTTGTTATTGTCCAGTGAAGCACTTTAGGAGGTCCTGAAAGAAGCTATACTATACACAAGTAATATTGGGATTATTATTATTAAGTGCTGGGTGGGAAGAACAAAAGTTGCTGAGAACAGTTAGAATCAGAACCAGTGTGAAACAGCCCTATATTTTGTTTGTATTGTCATGTTCCAGACTTGCAGGTGAGAACTAGGGGTCATAGCCTCAAAATTAAGAGTCAGCCTTTCAAAACTGAGTTGAAACTGAGTTCTTCACTCAGAGGGTAGCAAATTTATGGAATTCTCTATCCCAGAAGGCTGTGGAATCTCGGTCATTGAACATGTTCAAGACTGAGATCAATAGTTTTTTAAAAAAAACTTAAGGAATATAGGGATAGGGTGGAAAAATTGAATTAGGATAGAAGATCAGCCATGATGATATTAAATGGCAGGGCAGGGTCAAAGAGCTGAATAGCCTACTCCTCCTAGTTCATATGTTCTTAAGTCAATATTACTAGGTGGCAATAAAAAGCTTTTACATATGCATCAAAGTTAATTTGCTTGCCAATGTTCTCTGTTTCCGTTCCCTCATGCTGAACACAACGACTCAAGTAGGATATGGTTCATGTGTGCCAGACACTCTCAAGCACCAAGATCAAATGTACATTTTGCATGTGTGAGGTTATTCAATTGCAGAGAGCAACAGAGCTGAGACAGATCCTGTTTTATTGGCCATCTACACAGGTGCACTTTTCAATAGTATTTACTAAATAGACATCGGAACCCAAGGTTAATTTTCCCTTCCATAGCCCAGGGACATGGAGGCCAATTATAGCACCAAGCAGCTACTCTGGTTGCAAATCAGCTGCTTACAATTCTCTGATGAGTGGTGTCAATTTGGTTCATTTGCTTGCACTCTTGTTTGTTTGGTTGCGGGTTCCTACCTGACATTTTTAACTCATAGGCTAGGCCGCCGTGGTTGAAGCTTTTGGCTGCTAAGGGCCAGATGCTCTATTTGAGAAATATCTGCTAATGCATAAGAAATATTTTTGGTTTCCCTTCCAGAACATACCATTTGTGGTTTATGGAGGGAGGAGGTGGGCCAGATGAAATGGAGGAAGGGAAGGACAAGATGGGATCACTAGATGTACCTTCCTGGTCTAAGTTGACACTCCAGTGAGCTCACCAGGAAACATTGTTTGTATGTGCTTCCTCTTCGGGTGATGCCCTCTACCTATTTGTGTGGATGTTAAATATCCCATAATTTCTCAGTGTCCTTGTGAAGAATCCTCTAAATAAATTGGTCATGGCTCTTTTTAGAATTTTCTAGTAAAATGTTTGCCTAGAAATGTAGTTGGTACACTTGACAACAATTACCGTTTTGATGTTATAGGCATTACTGTATATCAAATCAATGTTTGATTATTAATTATTGTTTGAACCTTGAATCTGCCGCTCTGTCTCTTCTGTTTGACTTTGTGATTTGCTGACCTTAACACACAGTGGTGTTGAGGGAGCCGACCACAGATAATTATCAATTATTAAACAGCTGTCTAATACATTTTAGCATTTCTAATTGGATTTGTCATATGGATGGGATTTTAAAAAGCTGCAATGTTAGTTCCTGTATTTCTCCACAGTGTAGAGAGGAAATGCATTTTGCTAAGAGGTCAAACACTGATCTATTTTTACTGAAGGTGGCAGGGGGCCAATTACCTCCAACGAACTGCAGAATATAGTTTCAACATTCCTACCAAAATCACCATGAAAACAGCACAATGACAACCACTCAGCACAGCTTCTTCTCTACAGGCTATTGCTGCTTCTAACTAAAAGTTGTCTTGAATCCTGTCTCCTAAAACCTCTACAGGAGCTACACAAGTTCTTGCATAGCAGTTGGATTAGGGGGATTTTTGTTACTTGAAAGTTAATAGGATATATTTTAGCTTATATTTTAACTGCAATTTTGGAGGGTATGGGAAAAGGCAGATCAGATAAATGGGACTGAATGAATTGTGCTTTCAAAGATCCAATACAGACAAAAGTCCTTCTGCTGTGTTTTAAATTTCAGTGGCTCTACGGATGGCTGTGGAAATTCAATTCATATTCATGTAAACCATGTAGGAAGGGAGAGCTACTACTTTTCAGTGAACATATACAGTACTTTCTAAACGACGCCAAGGTTGTGGTTGTAAGCCTGGCTCAGCTTGCAGCATTCTCAACTATGTGTCAAAGGTTGGGGGTTCGAACAACATATTGGATCCTTGAAATCCTAGTGTAGGCTGGCACTATAGTGCAGAGTTGGGGAAGCCCTACATTATTGGAGGTGCCGCTTTTCAAATGAGATGAACTGAAATCTAATCGGCCTGTTTAGATAGACATTAATGATCTTATGGTGCTATTAGAAAAGAGAAGGAAATTTCCCCCATGCAACACTCCCCCATATAGGAAATTAGTCATTCACTTCATTTTGTGGGATGTTAATCTGTTAATTGGCTGCCAAATACATAACAATCCAGTAAGGCACGCTTTGAGATGTCTTGACAACACGATAACATGATAAGACTTTATATATTGTTGTTGTTATATATCACAAGCTAAGGTTAGTACATATGCCAGGATTATCTCCTTCATAGGTCCTCCATGACCTTGTCCCTTCCTACCTCTGTGACCTGCTAACCCCTAATCAACCTTATGTTGTAGCTCAGTGGTTAGAGCATTCGCCTTAAAAGCGTGAGACCTGTTTTCAAATCCAGGCAGGGCGAAACCTTGAGCAAGTTTCCTTGCTCAACATGCCTAATAATAAGCGGTCAAAAAAGCCCTATAATAAATTGGTCATTTCAATCCATGACTGTTTGTGGAACACTGCTGTGTGCTGCGTTTTGTCCACAAATATACAGTCAATTCACTTTACAGTATATTCTGTGAAGCACTTTGGGACATCCTCCCGACGTGAAAGGCGTTCTATAAATGTAATTTTATTGTTGTTGTTTAGCAGACGTGAAAATAGCTCTATCAAATGTAAGGATTATTACTATTATAACCTGTCTGCTCCCTCCACTCAGCAGGCTCTGGCATGCTCCAAGTCCCTGCCCAGCCAACCCAACCACTGGCAGTTGGTGCCTTGGGATGTCCTCCCGATGTCCTCCTGAAAGGCGCTATACAAGGTGCTATCCAAGGTGCTATACGAGGTGCTATACAAATGTAATTGTGTTGTTGTTGTTGTTATTGGGCCTTCAGTCTCTCTAACCCATCTTTTGAAATGCCATCCCATATTCCTTTTGCCTCGTCCCCTCCCTCCCTTGCCTCCTTCAAGGCACATCTAAGGACCCTCCTCTTCAACCATGCCTTCAGCTACCCTCCTAACCTCCCTACCCTCCACACTCCCTAATCCCAATACTCTCCCCCCCGCCCACCCTACAAAGATCAGAATAGTGCAAATTGCCTTTTGGGTAACTACTTGTTACAATCAACATGTGGCTTAACTTTTGGAGACTGTATAAGTAGCATAAACATGGGAAACTGTATATGCTACCGTGAAGTCCTGTAGTTTCACGAGCGAGAGATCGGATTTTGATTCCTAGAGTGCGAAACATTGGGCAAATTTCCTAATTCCACATGCCTGATAATAATCTCTCAAGAATTTCTTTATTTTAAAAAATAGTAAAATTGGTCACTGCAAAGGATGACTATTTGTGGGACACTGTCATTGTTTAGAAGAAGTTTAAAGGAACAATATCTTCCAAATTGCTCATACTTGGGTGCAAATACACTGTGGTAGTCAAGGATATTGTTCCAATGACAATGGCTGCATTCTTTCACTGACCAAGCTGAATAAGTCCTTTGAAACCCCAACATGAATCTCAATGGTTGATCCGTTAAAAACAAACGCCTTTGTCGAGGTGTTGGTAGATCTGGAAAATAGATTGACTGATGTGGCTTTAGGCCAAAATGGGAAGTCAGATCAGAGGCAAGGTCATTGATAGAGAGATAGAGATAGAGATAGAGGAGACTTGACTAGTTGACATCCAAATCTACTTTTCCACTTCCATTCAATTGCAGGCTCTCTGGGAGAGATCCAGATGTGGAGAAAATCTCCCCTCATGAGCAATCACTGTACAGTACTTAAGAGTCATTTTGTAATTATTTTGAATAATAATTATTTTAATTATTTTAGTATGATAAATGCTATCCTCCAACCAGTGATAGCTAATAATAATAATCCTTGCATTTGTTTTTTTTAATCCTTGCATTTGATCATTATTAAGTGTGTGGAGTAAGGAAACTTGCCCAACATTTTGATCTGCCAAAAATCAAAACTAGATCTCTCGCTTCCAAGGTGAGTACTCTAACCACTGAGCCACAGAACTAAATAAAGATCTCATGGCACTATTTGAAAATAGAAGGAAATCTCGAGTTCCCTGCCCAACAATCCCTGGACAAAATTAGTCATTCACTTCAAGTGGCCCATTACTATGCACTCATTGCAGCATTCACTTGCAAACCACAGGATCACTGCACATTACAGTGCATTTTGAAGACATCTCAATGATATTATATATTGCTAAATTAATTGAAATAGGGTATAATTATTATTTCTCTTTAACTTCTGTTAAATACAATTTCAGCTTTCCGTCAAAAGGCATGTATTGGCTTTGTAAATCATTGAGAATAACAAGTAATAATAAGAAGAATAATCCTTGCATTTGATATAGACTTTTCAAGTCTTCTAGACATCTCAAAGCACTTCCCAGAATATACTGCAAAGTGAATTGACTGTATATATGTGGGCAAAATGCGGCAATCAATTGCGCACAGCCATCTCCCACAAACAGTCGTGGATTGAAGTGACCAATTTATTATTGTTTTTTTGAGGGATTATTATTAGGCATGTGGAGTAAAGAAACTTGCCCAAGGTTTCGCCCTGACCTGGAATCAAACACTGGTCTCTTGCTTCCCAGGCGAGTGCTCTAACCTCTGAATTAAGAGATTCCACGGTAGGGCTGAACTTTCAGCCATCATCACCAGCGATCTGTGGCAGTGAAGATCAGATATTACTAACAAACCACTATGAATACGTGTGACTCACTCATTTAGAGACCTGACTGCAGGGAGTTTTCAAACTTTTTTAGTTCCTTTTTATGCTTAAAACTTCAGTTTCTTGTCAACAGTAATTCTTTGCCCCACATTTTCCACCTAGTTTTACAATGTGGTTACTACCCTCATCTTCGATACCCATCCAGTCATTTCTGAAGTGAAAGGTGCTATATAACTGTAAATTGTATTGCATTGTATTATATTGAGTCTATGTTCCTATTGTTGAGCATGTGAAACATATTGTAATACACTAAGATGTAGTGTATAATAATTATTTTAATGCTTTTTACTTAGATTAAGTTATGTTTTTCCTAATCTCTACTGGAACCGACTTGGCCTCTAGTTTTCTCTCTTTATGTGAAGAATCTCCTTATCCATCTTCTATGCTCTTTCCTCGTATTTATAGTACATAAGAAAATATGGATGATGATTTCTGTGGGCTGAGTGAGCCCATCAAGCCCAAACTTCCTATAGACCATACACTATCTACCCTAAATGGTACCATATTTGTCCCTCATCAATCTAAACTTTTGGAACCCCTTTGATTGTGATTGACAACAGATATCAACCAGGAGATTTTGATTAATAGGCAACTAACTTGACAAAAAAAATCTATTCTTGGTCCAAGATTTCAAAAATTGAAGCTACAAAAGGTTAATTAGCAAAATCTTTTGTACAATATTTCTCTTTTTCATCCAGCGGCAGTAGACAAAACAGCGACATTTAGCAAAACCACCATTTAATATTAATGCTCTTATATTTAGTGAGATGGCTTAACTCACACATGTCCATGCGCAGTGTTTGTGTGTGTGTGTGAAGGTACATGAAAGAAGAGACCATTTCTCAGGGAATGCTAAACAAAAGTAGCAAAAAGCATTTATGAAAACATGTAACTATTATAGTACAGTACATTTGTCAATTATTGAAAGAATTTATAGTTAATCTATGTCATTAATGGGATACTTGAAATTCACTATGGGCTGGAAATGTTTTTAAACAGGGAGGTGAAGACTGTAGAGCACATTTCTCAGGTTACCCCACCTCCACCCCCACCACCCCTGTGTATTGTGTGTTGTAAAAATGTGTGAATGAGTGAAGCAGATGATATCTCTACGCAGAAACACACCTTTATCCTGGGCCCTAGAGGTGGTTGTTGAATTCCCAGCAGGGCGAAACTTTGGGCAAGTTTCCTTACTCGACACTCTTAATAATAACCAAATCCCCCCAAAAACAATAATAATTTGGTCACTCAATCCACGACTGTTTGTGGGACACTGCTGTGTGCAAATGGCTGCCGCATTTCACCCACAAATATACAGTCAATTCACTTTACAGTATATTCTGTGAAGCGCTTTAAGACATCTAGAAAATGTGCAAAGCAGTATATCAAATGCAAGTATTATTATTCTGCATTGTGCTACTGTTTAAATTAATTGAGAATTAGTTATAAATTGTGGTTTCATAAATTGTGAGTTTAAATGGCAGCATGAACTCATCATTTATTCT
The DNA here is from genome assembly GCA_012026655.1 of Hydrolagus affinis. NCBI lineage: Eukaryota > Metazoa > Chordata > Chondrichthyes > Chimaeriformes > Chimaeridae > Hydrolagus > Hydrolagus affinis. The sequence goes on from JAAILG010023517.1 coordinate 7,261, forward strand.
TGTCTTGGCATTGACTAAACAATATCAGTCATTTTCTGCCTTTAACCATATGGTAGATATTTCAGATATATTATCAGCAAGAGATTTCTCAGTCTTGGTCTGTGTGTCAGCAATTGCAGTGAGGTTTAGCATTTCATAAAACCATCAATCAGCCCTTTGATGAGTTAAACTTAGTTTGATCCTGTGAGTTTAAATGGCAGCCTGGCTCAGTTGATAGCAGTTTGAATCAGAAGATTTACGGTTCAACCTCCAAGTTAGTTTGTTGAACTTGCATAGTCTAGGCAATGCTAAGGGTCTGCTGCATCCATGGCTGTTTGTGGAACAATTGTGTGCAAATTAGCTCAATGTTTGCCTGCAAGATACACAGTCACTACAACACCATAAATCCTAAGAGGTGTCATGAATGCAGAGGACACCAACAAACACCTTTGTTATTTTGGAGGCTATATTGTTGCTGTTGTTGCTTCTTTCTGTCTTAGCATTCACTGTGGCTGAGTAGTCAATGTGGGTAGATGCAGTGTTAATAACAAAACCTACTTCAAGTAGAACCCAGCTTGGGTCCGAAACACTGACCATCCAGCACCTTGGGATGTCCTCCCGACATGAAAGGTGCGATACAAATGTAATTTTGTTTTTGCTGCAATTGCGGTTCAGCAGATGGAACCCAGCAGATTTGCTTCAAAACACAACAGGTCGATGAAGCATTTTCGCTCTGTATGGAAGGTCAACCCTGATCTTCCAGTCTCCCTCCATTTCAACTTGCGCTCACATTCAGAGGCTGATCTTTCGATCCACGGTCTCCTGCGCTGTTCCAGTGACCCACAGCGAAAGCTTGAGGAACAGCACCTCATCTTTCTACTGGGGACACTACAGCCATCTGGCCTCAACATTGATTTCAGCCATTTCAGGCCATAGGAGTTTCTTCCCCACTCCCCCCGTCACAATTACAACCCCAGACACCCCCTGCTTCTCTGGTATTTTGTTTATTCTATCACCACTAAACACCTCTTCTCCCCAGTTTCTTTGAAACCCGCCCCCTTTTGTTTCTCCCTCTGAAGCCATATTCAACCCATCAGTTAACACACTCTTTTTTCCTTTACATTGTCTTCTTTGTCTCCTTTGCCTTCCATGTCCTGCCTCTCCCCCTTTAACGTCTTTCAGAAATCTTTCCCTCCAAACAAGCCCCAGTCCTGATGAAGGGTTGTAGACCGAAACCTTGACTCTTTTTCCTTTCTCCATGGATGCTGCTTGACCTGCTGAGTTTCCCCAGCAACTTTTGTTTTTGTTTCAGATTCCCAGCATCTGTAGTATTTTGTGTTTTGTTTAGGTTGATGGAGTTATCTGGACTGCAGACAGGGCCTACCATGGTCAGAGAATAATAATTATCCTTGCATTTGGTATAGTGCCTTATCACGTCTTTGAGATGTCTCTAAGCACTTAATAAAACAAATTGTATAATGAATTGAATGGATTTCTGAGGGGCAAGGGAGTTAGGGGTTGCAGAGATGTGATCGTTTAAGCAGCTTGATGGCTGCATCAATATCACCATTGGTGGAAGTCCAGGGGGACAAGATATCCTAGGAAGATATGTGAAGAACGTGAATGGTCTTCCAAGATCAGAAAAAGATGGTGGAAGGTTTGGAAGAGGGGGGTGGATTTGAGAGGAGAGGAAGATGAGGAAATGGCCTTTGTCTATGATGGCCTTTGTCTATGGTGGCCTTTGTCTAAGATGACCTTTGCCTATGGTGGATAGATCAGATATGACCATGAGTCATAACAAGGTTGAGGGGGTGGCCACGTATATGGTTTAGGGAGTTTAAGCAAAGGCTGAGGACAGTGAAGTCAGAGGAGATGGGGCAAGAATTCTAAAAGAATTCTCCAAACATTTAACACAAATATTCTATGAATAGAAAACATCTGGTCAAACAGGAATCTATCAGTATCTTTTCACATTTTTTTTAAAAACACACCAAACTATTTGCTTACATAGTATCATTTATCAAGTTGAACAGTGACTTTGTCACTGCCATAGAACAAAACAGACTTCTGTTGAAAAAATCCACTTACCCCAAATTATTTATTCAAGCAACTGAAAATTGAATGACTATTCACATTCTGCTGAATTATTAGTGAAGGGTTAAATGTGTTTACTGGTCTGTTCAATTTTCGATCTTTTTAATGTCATTCAGTTAATCTGAATGAAGCATTTAACTTGTTGCATAAAGTTTTTTTTCCTGTGTCTAGATTATTCCTGCTGGTACAGTATTACAGTATTACATTTGATGTATTCAAATTTTAATGTATTCAAATTTTAAGACGGAACATTTTGGTCTTTTCCCATTGTTATTTAATAATAGTTAACATATTGAAGTGAAGTGACTGATGGGACATCAAAGTGTAATCTAAATAAAATTGTTGCACGCAATAATGTTATCATATCTTTGTTGTTATTGTTGCAAAGCATCTTTGAACAGAAATAAATGCAATCTTAAATTATTTGTACAAATGAATTTCATTTGTTCACCTCTTTGTGTGGTATGTAATTTATATCATTTAGTGCCATAGAAATTTATAGTGAAGTGAAAAATTTTTTGAATAATTTGAGCTGCTTGAACATTGCAAGTCTGTACTCTAAAATTGGGAATTAACCAAATACTGTATATAGAAGTTTCTATAAGCGACCAGCATTTCTAAATAATCTGAGAGAAGTAATATTGATTAAAAGAATAAAACAAAAGCAACAAACAAGGATATATATACCTGTAAGATTAACAATTCTCTAGTAGCTATCATCTGCTCATTGTGGGGTATGAAAGTCCATGAACACAGATGGGTCGGGCAACAACAACTTGCATTTATATAGCACCCTACTTGCGATGTAGCGCCTCAGAGAGACTAACAATCGTGGAGCCTGAATCTGAGCTAGTGGGGGTGGGTGGTGGGGTGGGGACTGTGGAGGTGACCATATGCGCAGTCAAAAAAGGAAGGTTTTCAGTGTCAAGACTTGAAAAGGGGGAGAGTGGTCAAGGCACAGGGAATGAGGGAGAGTTTCTAAAATTTTGTGACATAGTGACTGAAAGCGCAACATCCGATGGTGGAGAGTTTGAGGGACAAGCAGGAGGCCAGTGCCAGTCCAGTGGAGGAGTAGGGTGGTGGATTGGAGAGTGAGGCAATCGTAGAGGTAGGGAGGGGCCACGGAGTGAAGGGAATTGAACATGAGTGTGAGATTCTTGAGGTCGATCCATCCGGTGATGTCCAGTGGGAACTAGCCAGATAATAATAACAACAACAAATATTGCACTTATATTGTGCCTTTCTCATGGCGTAGCATCTAGCAGACTGAATTGTATCCAAACCAGACAGAGTTGCACTAAGGTACATAGGGCACATGGACATGGAAATTCCCCTGTGTCTGGAGGGATATCCACACTCACTCCCTGGACAAGGAGCACATACACCACGTTTACCTGATTCCAACCCAAAAAAATGACATTTACAGGAACTGTACTAGATAAACAAAGGTAAGTTTCCCATTCATTTGAAATCAGAGATTCTCCCTATCTCCCAGCGAATCGAGTTCAAGATCCTTATTCCCATCTTTAAACCCATCCAGGTACCTCTGTGATCTCCTCAAACCCGACTGACTGGGCCATTTCCTTTGCTTAGTAGGCCTGCTTCATGTCTTCATTGTAAATATTTACAATCTATATCAATGACCTAGATGAGGACATAGAACTCAAAATATCTAAATTCGTGGATATACAAGGCTAGGTGGAGAGTAAGCTCTGAGGATGACACTAAAAAAATGCAATGGGGTATAGATAGGCTAGGTGAGTGGGCAAGAAGGTGGCAGATTAAATATAATGTAGGGAAGTGTGAAGTTAAGTAGTCACCGAGGTAGTAAAAACAGAAAAGCAGATTATTTCCTAGAAGGGGAGAGACTAGGGACCGGCGATATATAGATATATCGATAAAACCCGATATAATTTTCAGATCGATATGCCGATATAGGCATTTAAAAAATATCGATATCGAAAATTCGATATAACGATGTGAAAAATCGGAATGCCGCACACTGAACTACAAGATCCAGAATGCTCATCTCTATACATAATGCACAGACCGAGGTGCAAAGCCGCCATATTGTATTCATAGTCCTCGAATACAATATACAGGTATGCAAGGGGTGGGGGGTGAGAGAGACG
>JAAILG010023518.1:0-11465 GCA_012026655.1 Hydrolagus affinis
TTGTATACCTGTATATTGTATTCGAGGACTATGAATACAATATGGCGGCTTTGCACCTTGGTCTGTGCATTGTGTATAGAGATGAGCATTCTGGGTCTTGTAGTTCAGTGTGCGCGCATTCCGATTTTTTACCTCGATATATCGATTTTTCTATATATTTTCGCGATATATCGATATATCGCCGGACCCTACTCAGAGGGTAGTGAATTTATGGAATTCACTACCCCCGAAGGCTGTAGATGCTCAATCCTTGAACATTTTCAAGGCTGAGACTGATAGATTTTTGAAAAATAGAGGGATTAGGGGATATGGGGATAGGGCAGGTAATCAGAGTTAGGTGAAAAGATCAGCCATGATCTTATTGAATGGCGGAGCAGGCTCGAAGGGCCGAATGGCCTACTCCTGCTCCTAATTCTTATGTTCTTATGTTCTCCCCCCAAGCGCAGCAATGCAGCGTCAGCCTGGTCTGTGAGCTCAATGTAGTTTTGAACCCAGTCCCCTTTGAATCAGAGCCGAGAGTGTGAAGCACATAAACAGACTGACATCCAATCTCAAACAAAACGTTAATATGAGCTACTGAAACACGGGTTAAGAACAGTCTATTTCTGATTAATCTTAGATCCTAGATAGAAACGGTTTCATAGGCTGAGTCTGAATGGGATTTCAGGCCTGATGTTCACTGTAACAGATCAGCGAAAGTCATTGTGAGATTATCTTCACTGTTTTAATTCCAGATCCGCTACAGAAACCCACCCTTTCCCTGAAGCCAGATTCCAGGGTGTTTGTGGGAGGGGAAAGCCCTGAGATCTCCTGTTCTGGAAATTATCCTGGCAGTGAATTCTCTTTGTCACATCACAGCTGGAGAATAACAACATGACCACATTCACCCCATCAGAGATCAGTGAAGGAAATTGCTCGTGTAAATATACTACACACGATGGAGGCCGAGAGTTCACATCACCAGAGAGCGAACGAGTGGGAATCACTGTGTTGGGTAAGAGTTGAATAAAATGTCACACAATAACCTGGTTGTGTTTTGACCATTTACAGCAGCTCCTGTATCACCAATCTTTACACCATCGATCAATTTTCCATGCTGTCTCCTCGTGTTGGTTGGAACCGGGTGGAAATCCGTCCACTCAATAAAACAGATTCCAAACCCCAACTACCGAGTGACAGCCACACAGTCTGTATCCCCCATGTAGTGTCCCCAACCCACCTCCCCTGGTCATCTCTCCACCCTCTCCATCCAAATTCCCCCTCTCTCCCATCTCTTACCATTCTTTACCTATATATCCCCAACACCACACCGTTCTCCCACTTGGGCTATCTCCCCCACCCCCCCCCCATTTACCCATGCTGTACCCTTATTTCTTCCCCACAGCCACTCCCCTCCCACCTACTCTCCACCAATTCTCTCCCACCCTATCCCGCTTTTCCTGTCTCTCCCCTTCTATGGCACTGTATCCCTGTTAACGCCCTCCCATCTCACTTCGACCCCTCCCATCTTTCCCACCATTTCCCCCCCCCCATCTATCACCTTCTAATTCGTATACACTCCTCACTCCCAATCTTCTCCCACCTCCACACGCTATGTCCCTCTCACCCATTCTCACACACTCTCCCAACTTCTTATCCCTATCCCTCTCACTTATCCTCTCTTCCCTCTCGCTGCCTCAATGTCCATCGGCTTTCCTGCTTGGGCTATCTCCCGAGGATGGGTTTGAGCTGGGGGATGGAGCGGAGCTGTGGGTAAGGGCTGAGATGCGGGTGTGGGCTAAGTTGTTGGTGTGGTGTGAGCTGGAGCAGAGGCTTGGGGGGTGGGGGGGCGGTGAGCTAGGTGAGGGGTGATGTGTAGGTGGGAATACCATGGAAATGGGGGTAAAATAGAGGTGGACGTAATCTGGCTTCAGTGGCTGAGCTGGAAATGAGGCTGATTGGTTGGGGGTGTGGGTGTTAGAATCACAACCTCTCGTTGGCCACCGAGATATCTTCACTAACAATTTTTAACAAAGCAGATTCAATTCTTTGATACCTTATTGGTTCAGTCAAGTTTATTCAAAGATATTGTTAGAGTTACACATAGATGTACACAGATTATACTGTTATACTAGACATACAGAGTTATATCAGACATACACAAACTATACAGAGCTATACTGCCAGTTCCTCTTGAGCCGGGTGATTGCTCTGTTTAGATGCCTGCAATCTTCTGGTTCTCAGCGCTCAATCCCCTAATCCCCTATCTGCCTGGTAGCTGCTCTGGAGTCGACTAACTCACTACATTTGGCTACTGTCTTATATACACAAGCTTAACTAACCAGATCGTGACATTTGTAACAGAAGTTAGCAAACTGCATGATAGGCTCACAATTTCAATCCCTCATTTGCACCTAGTCCTCGCTCACTCATTGGTCACTTCCTTACCTCGATCTCCTTTTCTCGATCGCAAGCTCTGGTATTTCAATGAATCAACCCCTGGTATGTGAATTTTCCCTCCTTAACTTTCCTGGTGTATTCACATATTCTAACATGGGGAAACTGGGTTTCTGGCTGAGCTGGGAGAGGAGTCTGTGCTGGTGTTGGGGGATGAGCTGGGATTGAGCTGAGCTGGAATTGGGGCTAATGTGGGGTTGGGGGCTGATATAGTGATGGGTGCTGAGCACCCATGGTGGCGGTGTCACGGAGCTGGGGTTTGGAGTGATTTGGGTTTGGGGGCTGAGTTCGGGTTGGGGCCTGGATGGAGTGGGGGCTTGAAATGGGAGTGGGTCTGGGGATGGGGCTAAGATCCTAAAATAGATGCTGATCTGTATGTGGGGCTGTAATGGGATTGTGACTGAGCTGAATTTCAGGCAGTGAGTCCCACCATCTCAATCGATTCTGTGTGAAGTTGTAGCTCCTAAATTATTAGTTTGATTCACTGACCGCAAACATATCCTGTTGTTTAAAGAGACATCTGAAGAGCACGAGAGAGGGTCAGTCTGCTTTCCCGTCACTCTGTCTCACATTCCGACCTGGCCAGCCCACCCCCAGTCCACCCCTAGCCCACCTCCCAGCCCACCCCCAGCCTACCCCTAGCCCACACCCAGACGTCGGTTGCTCTTGTTCAGAGAACCGAAGAACTTGCTGGAGTCTGCCACTCACCTCCCCCACCCCCCCACTCCCCCCACACCACCCCGCTCCGCCCACTAACATGTCTTAATCTGCATTCCACATTACGAGACAAGTAAATGGTCACTTTTACTCTTTGGAACAGCGAAGGTTGAGAGGAGACCTAATAGAGGTTTATAAAATCATGAGGGGATTCGACAGGGTGAATAGGGAAAGACTGTTTCCACTGGTGGGCGAATCATGGTCACAGATTTAAAATAGTTTCAAAACGAAGCAGAGGGGAGCTGAGGAGAAATGTTTTCACTCAGCGAGTTGTTCAAATCTGGAATGCATTGCCTGAAAAGGTGGTGGAGGCCGATTCCATAACAGCTTTTAAAAGAGAATTAGATCTTTATTTAGGGAGAGCAGGTCTGTTAGGTTATGGGGAGAGAGCTGGGCAGTGGGATTGAGTTGCTCAGTTCAAAGAGCCGGCACAGACTAGATGGGCCGAATGGCCTCCTTTTGTACCATAAAATACTATGATTCCTCTTCCCTCTCTCCCCTCTACATGATTCCCCTCTTCTTATTCACACACCTCTCCTCTATCTTCTCGTCTATCCTCTCTCCCACCCACTACTCTCTCCTCTATTCTTTACCACCCTCCACTATCTTCTCCACTCTCTCCCACTTCTCTATCCTCCAAGCACTCACCCCTCCTCTCTCATCTCCACTCCCCTCTTTCATTTCTCTGCTAACCTCCATTCCTTCCTGTTTCTGCTATCTTCTCCAATACCGTGTCTTCCTTCCTCCCCTCCCTTCCCTCCTTTCACCTCTCTCATGCACTACACCCTCTATCTTTCCATTATCCTCTCAAATCTCCTCTATCCTCTCTCTCTCTCCTCTCCCTATTTTGTCTCTCATTTCCCTTCTATCTACTTCTCTCCCATCCTAACCCATTGTGTATTTATCTTCTTTTCTACCTTATTTCACCTTGCTTATCTCGTCTCCTCTCCCCTCTTTCCTTTCCCTTCTCTGCTTTCCTTTCTCCTTTTCCTTCTCAGATAGCCCCGCTCTACTCTTCTCGCTACTCTACTTTCTCAGCTATCTCACTCCTTTTATCCTCGCTCCTGACCCACTTCCCCTCTAGCTCAAAACATCACTCCTCTCGCTTCTCACCCCATTCCTCTTTCATCTCAATTATCTCTGCACTCGAGTCTCTCATCTCGAATTTCCTCTCTGCTCACTACTCTCTCCTTTCTTCTCTCCTCTGCAAACTCGCCGTGCTCAAAGTTTTGTCTCCCCATCTCTCCCATCCTCGCCTGACTCCATTGTCTCCCCATCATTCAGAGAATGCAATTCAAGATTCTGTTCCTCACAATCAAAGCCCTTCATTGCCTCCCATCTTTCCTATCTTGGCTGACAACAACAGAAATTCACATTGACACATTTCCCTTCAATACACAAAGACGTCGCAAGGAACTTTGCAGTCATTGATCCACACTCAAGGTGGGTGTTGTGATCAGGAGAGGTGGAAGTTTGTGAAGGTGGATGACGGAAGAGGAGTGTGTTGAGACATGGCATTAATGAGGTAAATGCGGGAGCAGAATGTTTGTGGGATGGAATCTCAGATGGTGGGGTGGAGAGGCTAAATGCCAGCCCAACAATGGTGGGGCGGGTAAAGTGGAAGCAAAAAATATGTGGGTGAAATTTTCTACGGCCTGCAGTATCAGATATTGGCGGTGCTGGGCAATGTTATGGTGGTGGGGAAATGTTGAGTGGAGCATGGCACTCATAGGGGGGAGGGGGGGTGAAGGACAGTTCAGGGTCACACAGGAAGCCGAGGGACATACCTACAATTGGGTTTGGAAGTAAACTTACTAACAATTAAACATTTTCCTTTCACCCTGAAGATGAGGACATAAACCATATAAAGACTTGAAGATAAACCACATGGGAGAGATCTCAGAATTAAGTTTTGCCGTGATCACTGAGCACTGGAATCCCCACACACCCTCCTCCCTGTGACACACACACTGAGATGCATTATATCTCTCCACACTCACCATCGGAAACTCGCACAGTTCATTATGTCTTTTACTAGAACTGCAAAACCAATTGTGAATTACCACACCCTGCAAATTGTGTGACCGCGGGGGACAAGCTGTTTAACCCCAGTAATTACTTTAACTCTAGGCAACATATCAAGAACTTGGAGGGCGTGCAGAGGATATTTGATAAGATTATAGCAGGGAAGAATGACTGCAGTTATGCAGAGAGAGTAGAGAAACTGGGATTGTTCTCCTTAAAGCAGATACTTTAAGTGGGGGGGGGGAATTTAGTAGCTGCAGTGATCAAAATTATGAGGTGCTTTGATCAAGCAGATTAGAAAAAAAAACTGTTTCCACTGGCGGTGGCAGTGCACACCAATGTATCTTAATTAGCCAAATTAGAGGAGAGTTCAGCAGAATCTGTTTTGGTTGTAGAGTTGTTATGGTTCAGATTGCACTGCGTGATTAGGTGGTGGGAACAGATTGAACAACAATTTACAAAAGAGAATAGTATCGGTGCTGGAAAAGTTACCTGGAGATTTGGGGAGCATTGGGATAGTTTGAGGTAACTGATGCTAAATTTGGAAGGATAAGGAAAAATAATCAGTGAGTAGGTCTGATTGGAAGCTCTTTCAATGATCTGGAACAGGCGAGGTGGAATCAATGGCTTCATTATGTGCTGTAATATTCTAGGATTCTGGGATTTTATAAATTACACGGTGTCGCCAACCTGCAGCAAACTGGTTTCTGAACAGACTATAACACAGACCTTCAGAAAGAGGATCACACAGAACAGCATTCAAAATATACAGTGAATTCACATTGCAGAGTATCATGTGAAGAACTTTCAGCCGTCTCGAAGTAATAAGGCACTGAGTCAAATGCACCTCACCCTGTCCCTAAAACTAACCTGCAATTTTAATCTAACCGTGACACTAAATCTGATACTGACCCTAAGCCTGGCCCTAAATCTGACCATTGCATTAACCCTGAGCCTAATAGTAAATCTGATGCTCGCCTTAACCCTGATCCTAAAACCTAATCCTGACTCTACCCCTGACCATACAAAATGATAAAATGTTGTGCCAACCTAACTGCTATTGCTGACCTGAAACCCTAGTGCTGACTCTAACTTTGACTCTGATAACCACTAACCTTGACACTAAATCCTAACCCTGAATAACGTTGACCTTAACCATGATCGTAAGCCTCTCAAGAAACCCCCAAATTAAAAAAAACAGTTAATATGGTGAAAATTAACAAAATGCTAAAACCAAATTTAAAAAAACTATCTGTAAGAATCTGGAAGTGGAAAAAGAGGTATGATGAAACGAGTAAGAAGTGAAAATGGACGTCTGCAGATATCTGTTAAACAGATGTCTTTACATAGCTCTCACCACAATATCAGAGCATCTAAAACTGCTTCACAGGCTGCAAAACGACAAAAAATAGCAGCTTTCTGTCTGTCATTCTGTCTCAAAATTTAGCTGTCACTCTATCAATCTCATTCTTACTCTATCCCCATCTCTGCCTCTCTCACACAAACACAGACTGTGTCTCTCCCACTTTCATTCTCTCTTTCTCCCTTAGTCTCTCTGAGCATCTCACACTCTCATCCACACTGTATCTCTAAAATTCCAAGTCTCTGTTCCCCTCTCTGTCACACACTTTGCCTCGCAAACACTCAGTCTCTCTACATGTTTCTCAGAGGCTCGTATGTAAGATGATAATTCAGATCCAACTGTGCTGTGCTGTGTTCAGGACACAAACAGATCCTGTAATGCTATTGATAAAAGAGAAGTGGGTACTCAAGCAGATAGAATCCAGACCAGCATAACTCAAGTTGTATCCAATGGTTAATATTGAACATGCTGCAATATAGCAAAGGCTCAGTGGCAGCCATTGTGGCTTTTGTTAAGCTACCTTAATGGATATAAAGCACAAACCACACAATCCTCCTACAAAAATGTTCAAACATTTATCTACAACAGTTTTGAAATGTCCTGCAGAATTTAATGCGCAGATTGTTATGTGGACATTTCTCCGGATATTAAACAAGACTCTAATCGCCAGTCTCTGTCTTTTAATACTAACACTGATGATCCCTGCGTTTCCATACGGCAGCTCAGCACATGTTTGAGACATTTCAGGAAAATATCCAATAAAACATTACTCAGAATGAAACTGCATTCATGTCAGAGAACAAAAAGGCAGCACAACAATCGTCCACGTTTTATAAGGAAGAATGAGGGTAACTCGACAACAACAAGGCAATATCGTATTGTTTGCCAATCCCCCTCCCCATGGTGCACCCCTGGTACACCAACTCCTTTTGGTATATTCCCTGCCATTGGTACACCCCATCCTCCTGGAAGAACCAATCTTGAGCATCACCTCTCTCAGGAACAACTGTTCCCCCTGATGTCCTGCCAACTTGTTTGATGGAAATGAAAGCCTGTATGTTCCCAAATTGCCTGTTTCTGAATATTGGCAAGATGGAATCTATCATTTTTAAATATTATAAGAACATAAGAATTGGGAGCAGGAGTAGGCCATTCAATAAGATGGCCTGCTCCATTCAATAAGATCATGGCTGATCTTCTCACCTAACTCTGATTACCTGCCCTATCCCCATATCCCCTAATCCCTCTATTTTTCAAAACTCAGTCTCAGCCTTGAAAATGTTCAAGGACTGAGCATCTACAGCCTTCTGGGGTAGTGAATTCCATAAATTGGAAACAGTCCCTCAGTGTCTACTTTATCTAGCCCTTTAAGAATCTTATATGTTTCAATAAGTACCGTAAATCTCCGCGTATAAGGCGCATTTTTTTTCATGTCGTAAAGTCTCGAAAGAGGGGGGTGCGCCTTATACACAGATACAAGGAAAAGACGACCAGCCCCCAGAGGTATGTCATCAAACTGCGCCGCCAGTACGACAACCCGCTGTCCAGGATCGGCAACGCAGACCAGGTGCCACTCACCTTCGATGTCCGGTAATTCTTACTTCACAGTAATGCTGGGCTGCACCGCCGATGGATTTTTTTTCGGTGGAATTTTTTTTATATTGCCGGTGGAAAAAAATATCATCGAAAATTCTTCCATTTTTTTTCGCCACGAGGTGGTCAAAAGTGGGGGGTGCGCCTTGTACGCGGGTATTTACAGTATGTCCTTTTTTAAATAAGGAGACCAAAACTGCAACAATACTCTAGGTGCGGTCTCACCAGGGCACTATACAGTTCCAGCAAGACTTCCCTACTCTTATACTCTAATCATCAGCAACATCCCTCCTGTGGATTTGAATTACAAACCTTCCCTGCATTCTAGTTGAGACTCAATAAAGCCATTCTGAGTCCAGCCTGATGGCTTTTATCCCCAAATTTCCTTTCAACCCCACAACAGTTCCCAACACTGGAAGATTTATTTTCAACTACATCTTATTGTCCATTATCCAGAGGATGCAATTGAAGATCCTGATCATGGCCTCGCCCCACACTACATCTGTGAGTTCCTAACATCCTAATAACCTGCCCGCCCCCTCCGCTCAGCAGGCTCTGGTCTGTTCCACCATTGACGGGCGAGCCTTCAGCCACTCTGCCCCCAACCTCTGGAACTCCACCACACAGTCCCTCCGTCTGGCCCCTTTCCTGGCCTCCGTCGTGACCAACCTCAAGACCTTCCTCGTCACAGACCACATTGGTGGATCCAATACCTCCCTTTCCCTCCACCCTCGCTGTCCCCAGCTCGGGTCTGAAACAGTGAATATCCAGCACCTTTTCACATCCTGCTGACGTGAAAAGCGCTGTAATTTTGTTTTTCTTGTTGTTTTCATTTCCCGTAAACAACACAATCCCCAATATCCTCCTCTCTTTTCTTCCCTCCCATATCTATTTTTCTTCACTCTCCCCTGTTTTCTTACTGCTCTTCCCTATACTCTTCTCTCTCTCCTATTGCATTCCTGCTCCCCACATTCTTCTTGCCTTTTTTTGCTCCCTTCTTATCTCCCGTCTGCCCTCTCTCCTCCAAGCCTCCTCACTGCCTTCTACTATCTACCCACCTCAACTCTTTTTCCTATCCCCTCTCTACTCACTACACTCATCTTCTCTCTCGTCTGCTCTTTTTCCTCTCAATACTTGCCTCTCCTTTCGCAATTCTACATCTGTATCCTCCCAAATCTCCATTTTCCACTGTCATCTCTCCACAATCACTCACTCTCCTCTCTATCACTTGCCTCAGCTAAACATGTACGCAATTTAATTTTGTTGGTGTCATCTCCCCTTCTCTCTACTCACATCACCCATCTCTCCTCTTTCATGCCTTAGCTGACACCAAGAAAATATTAGCTTTACACATTGCACTTTACCTCACGAGGACGTACCAAGAAGATTGACAGTCACTAATCCACACTCGAGATGGGCAATTTTATCAGCAGAGATGGAAGTTTGTGTACATGGATGACAGAAGAGGAGCGTGATGAGTAATGTTGCAAAACAGCTGATCAGTCCTAATCTACCGGGTGTTTGTCCCCGTGGAGTTCCCTAGAAATACCCCTGAAAATAAGATGAAAACTTATCAGCTTTCTGTCTTAACAAGTGATTTATGGATTTAGTTATATTTAATGATAGTGAGAGTTAAAAATTTGATCTGAAATTGGTTTCAAAAGCGGCCTTGTTTCCCATGTCACATTTTAGTCTCTAGACAGGTGGACATGTTCTTTAATTTATTGTCATTTTAAAAATAAAGCTCATTTTAAGGCAAAGTTATCTGTTCTATCTCTTGAGAATGTTATCTATGATTTTCATGCTTTGAAAAAGAAATAATCCATCTTTCTAAGAAAATGGCAGATTTTGACTTGCTCAGGGAATTACCGTGGAATCGCCCATGTGAGTGTGTGTGTCTCCCCCACCCCCTCTCTGTGTATGTGTGTGCATGTTTCCCTGCAAATGATCTCTCTGTGTGTCTCTCTCTCTGTATTGTGAGTGTATGTGTGTGTCTCTCTCTTTCAACAGAATCATACAGGTAACATATACATTCATTTCATTTCTGTTGTGTTTCTGTTATTTTGCTGGTAGTTTATACTTTCTCGATAGAAATCTCGCTCATAGTAAATTTTCAACACTTTTCTATTTTAGTATGTGGATTGGAGCGATTTTTGTAATACCATGCTAGAATACAGTGATTCTTGAGCTTTCAGCGGGTTTCAATTGATCCTATTTTGGCAGAATCGAATAGGAAAAGAGAATTCCATGTCAATTCTATTGTATGTCAATGGAATTTTACGTTTTCTCGGTGGAAATCTCGCTCTAATTAAATTTTCAACACTTTTATTTAACCGATTATTGCAGCAGCACGCTAGGAAGCAGTTATTCTTGCGTTTTCATCGTGGTTTCCAACACTTGATGCTATTTCAGCAGAATCATACAGGAAAAGAGATCTGTGTCATTTCTATTGTTTCTCTGTTGATTTGCTTGTATTTTATGATGTCTGTGTACAAGTTTCGCTTAAAGTTAATTTTCAATACACATCTTCTAACATGTATTTTTGCTGAAACAAAATAACAGCGATTTTGCTGTAGAACACTGTAGCACACTAGAAAGTAGTTATTCTTACGTTTTGATCGTGTTTTCCAACAGTTGATGTTATTTCGACAGAATCATACAGGAAAACACACACTGATGTCATTTCTGTTTTGTCTATTATGTTTTCTTAGTAAAAATCACGCTCAATGTAAATTTTCAACACTTTTGTGTCTTAAAATATTTAAGCCATTGGTGGCAGCACTAATCTGCCAGAAAAATAACAGAGACACAGCAGGAATGACACAGCAGAAATGTTTTCCTGTATGATTCTACCGAAATAGCATCCATTGTTGGAAACCACGCTTTCTAACGTGCAATGCAGCGAATGATCTTCAGCCTGTGAAGGGAGGAGCTGGGGAGGCCAACTCCAGGCTCAGCAGGTCAAGCGGGTGGCTGTGGATGTGGGTGGCGGTGAGGATGTGGAGGGAGAGGTTGAGAGAGGAGGGAGGAGAATTGTGAGGAGGTGGAGCAGGAGGAGGTGAAGTGGAGGTTAAAGTCGCCGAGGATGAGGAGGCTCAGAGGGACGCGGAGAGAGATGAAGGTTGGGGAGAGTTTTGGGGGATGGTAAACTAGGAGGATTTTGAGGGGAGATGAGAGGAGAGGGAGAGGGTGAGGTGTTCAAAAGAAGGGAAGGAACCAGACGAGTAGGGGGATAGGGCAGGTGGCGCCCTAGAGATGAGGGCTGCGCCATCGCCACGCCGGTTGGGGTGAGAGACATGGTGGGAGGTGTAGCCGGGTGGTGTGAGGGGGA
>JAAILG010023519.1:0-11465 GCA_012026655.1 Hydrolagus affinis
ATAATAACTTATCTTCATCTACGCTATATCAATTTGATGGACTGCGTTTCCTAGGAAAAATGACAAAATCTTATTCTTTAATGGTGTTTAACCTTCTGAACTACAGACTCCACAGCTGTTTGTGGGACGCTGCTGTCTGCAGTTGGCTGTCGTGCTTTGGCCACAAATCCATATTCAATTAACCTTTTTACAATAAAGCGCTTGCATAGAAACATCCAGAAGATGTGAGAAGCGATGTTTCAAACGCAAGGGTTGATTTTTAATATACAGTCAGCTCACTTTGCAGTATATTCTGTGTAGCTTCTTGGCTAAGTCATCATCAGCTATATGAAATGGAAAGATTATTATTATTGCTACAGTAGCATATTCGGATCCACCGTCCCTCCCCCTCGGGGCGCCGATCATACTGTTTAGCGCTTTGGGGGCGTCCTCCCGACGTAAAAGGCGCTATATAATTGCAATTTTGTTGCTGTTGTTGTTGTTACATTATTTCTGAAGAAAACGTGTTAAGCAATGCGCATCAGCAACCATGAGTTCATTGACTAAGATGTTGGACAGGTAAGAAAGAGTAATTTTATTTATCTTTTTTGAATTGTGTATTGGCGTCTTTTGAAATTACCTGAACGGATATCATATTACCAACAAGTCATCTCCATCAATTAAATATTAAACAACTGGAAGAAGAATGCTCAGTTGTGGTTCCTTATTGGCTTTGTATTTGCTTTTGAATGATTTTATATTCAACAACTATACTTCATGCTTTAAATAGTTACATGATTCTTTTCCTTCCATCTCGATAGTCGATACTAAAAAGATGTTCACCTATTATTTTCATTTTCTGTTGAAAGGCTATGAAAAGATTCATTGGCTACTCGTTGTCTATGTGTCGGTTACAAAGGCGACTCTAATATCATTGAGGTGACCCAAAACAAAAAATGAACATGTGTTACATTCAAGGATTACTACCTTCCATTATATTCCCCGGTAGTTTGGTGGTTAGAATTCGGCGCTATCATCGCCGCGGCCCAGGTTCGATTCCCGGTCTTATTGCATTTTATTTGATTTGTTGAGAACCGTAGTTTTCATTATTCTTGATTCTAAATCCAGTCAGCAAATCTGTATGGCCAGTTCGCTCGTTTATCATTTTCCAATCCTCAATAAAGGTTTGAGAAGCCAAAAATAAGTTTTGAAGAGCATGTATTTGAAGTGCAATAAGCCTCACTGATAGACAGTTTATATATAATTGTAAATATGCAATATGTTATATCGCTTAGATAGTTCCACTAATGTTGCTGTTATTTTTTTCTCATCCGATACGAGAGATTGCAGGTTCCAAACTCAGCATAGCTGAAGTAAAATGTTTTGTTATAAATGATTTGAAATGTGATCTGTAAAATGTGGTACAGATATTACCACCTCAGCGCCAAGGACAATTGAAAGATTGTGGCCAGAACCTCCGTTATTTGCAACCTTATTTCCCTCAGTATCCTAAGATGCAATGCCTCTGGCCTGGGTGCCTTATCTACCTGGAAAACTGCCAAACATTTTAGTAGCACTTCTCAGTTTATTCTTAGATTGTCTACTTTCATAACGTCTCATCCGTTATTCTGGCGATGGCTGCATCCTCTTCGTTTGTGAAGCGCTCTTAGTCGCCGTCCGGCGTGGAGGGTGCTATATAAATCGAAGCTGTCGTTGTTGTTGTTGGTGAAGAGAGCTGCAACGTACCAATTCAATACATTAGTCATGCCCTCTGTCTCGACACGATGATTTCCTCCTTTGTCACTAATAAGACATCCTCCCAACTCCCGCCTAACTTTAACTATCATTTATTATTTTTTCCTCGTAAAATAACTCAGGTTTCCATTTAGATAACTGCTAGTATTTTTCCAGACAAATAATCGTTCCTCTTATTTCCTGTTCCGGTTCTCTTCTATATTGTCTACATTGTAGCAGACTATCGTCTATATTTTGGAACTTACATTTTTCATAACCCTCCTTTTACTGTTTTATTTTAAGCCCAATCTCTTTAGTCACCCTGGGATGGTTACATGCCTTACCGTTGCACTTTCAAGTAATGTGTTTGTTCTGTTCCTGAAATATCTCCTCTGTGAATTCTTACCATTGCTCTCTAGCTTTTTTTTAACCTGCCAATGATTCTTTCCTGTCCAATTTGGTTATGTCCCTTTTTAAGCCGATGCAAACTTTCTTCCAGTGGAAAATCTACAACTAAGGATTATTTCCTGTACCATTCCATAAGCACTCTAAACCTAAGAATGTTTTCAACACTGTTGACCAAACGCTCTCATACCAAAACCTGCTCCACTTCCCGCAGTTTATTACACAAACCCAGAACTGCTTATTTCCTCCTTGCCTGATTTTCTCCCACAAATATTCAGTCAATTCACTTCACAGTATAATCTATGAAGCGCTTTTAGACGTCTAGAATAACTGCAAAGCGCCATTTCAACATGCAAGGATTATTAGTTTATTATTACCCGTGAACACATCCGGAATCCATCTGAATGTTGTTATTTCCCCTGTTTTTTTGTTTTTTTTTATCAATTTATTGTAGACTAATTGAAGTTCCTTATTCTCAGTAATCTTTTGGTTTTGCATTTTTCTGACACATGCTTGCATATTTTCCCGCCTGTCTCCTTCCGACTATTTGATGGTCATGTGTGCGAATCTAAAAGAAAAACAACTACTTTTCTGCTCCTTACTGTACCCGAATATATTTTGTTTTGGGACCTTCTAGCACATTGTTGATGTACAGGGCACTAAATGCCTCTCATAGAAATATTTCTCTACTCACTGATTTATCACAACACACGATAGTAATAATAATATTTATCTTTGCATTTGATATAACGCTTTTCACGTCTTCTAAACCCTCACGTTGCATAAATTCCTGCTGACTCTCGTTGGTTAGTTCATGTTTGGTGTGACACTCTGTCCCACACGAGACACTGCAGTAAATTCACCACAACTGAAGTTAAGCTAAAAGATATATCCAGTTGTGCCAAGACAATTATTCGCTTAGAATGATCCCAAAGTGTCCTTTGTTTTGTAGAATCCCTTCATAATTGTACCATAAGCTGTAAAGTTACAATCCTTGTATTTCCTCCCAAAATTATTCATTTTGCATTTTTCGTACCAAATTTAATCTGCCATGGTCTACCTATTCCAACAATCTAGAATGTCCCCGTCCAATCTCTCGCTATAAATGTAATACTTTCCTCAGATTTTTCTCAACCGAAAACTGGTATATCGAATTTCTTCTATACAGGTCACTCACGTGTATTATAATGAGATGAGTTCGAAATACCGATACATTGTGGACTCCATTCTGTATTTCCCTCCAGTCAGTAAATAACAAGCATTCACAATTACTCCTCACTATCTGTGTAGCATGGGCTTCCATTATTCTAATAAGTCTTTGACGTGGTACTTGATCAAAATCGAAATAATTATCCCTGAGAAAAAACAATAATAGATTGCTTATTTCAATCTACAACTGTTGGTGGGACCATGCGGTGCAGAATTGCCTTCTGCTTTGACACACAAATATACAGTCAATTCACTTAACAGTATATTCAATGAAGCGATTTTAAACTTCTGAAAAAAACGCAAGGATTATTATTATTGTTAAAATATTTTGAACATCCACATGTGGTACAGATAAAGCAAGTACCATCTCTCAATTTGTTGAATCAACAACTTTTTTTTAAAAAAAACTTCTGACACTGCAAAATTGGTAAAAGGTTGACAGAGGAAACGCAGTCAATCAATCAAATTACATATTCGAATGTGTTTCAACACAATTGAAATACTACCATTATCTTGTTGCATTTGCAGCTCCATACAGCAATGTCAGAAATCTGATGGTGATCAGCCCACCTTTGTGTACCGAAGATGGGCAGATGCATTTGACTTGAAGGTTACTGCATCATTCCCGTGATTCACAACATGAATACTGGGGCGGAATTGCAAATCTGGGTAACGGCTAAAGGTGGTCATTGTCATTAGCGAATCGGGAATATCTGAAAAATAGAGAGAATTCACTCGATGGTTTGAGAAACATCACTTCAGTTGTCGACAGCTCTGTGCCCAATAACTGTAACCAAACTCTAAAGCTATTTAAGGCGATCCAAGCACAAAAAGTTGCCAAAAATTGGGAATTTTATCTAGCATGTTTCCGTGCTGATTCAACAACCAAAATTCCATGAAAATCCAACTGATTCAGTAGATAAATCATTTTACCTAATTTCTCTACAGTTAAACCAGCGTTCTGATCATTTTGAAAAATGAATTTCAACTGAATTGTACTAACTATATCTATAGATTAGAAGGAAATGTAGCTAAAGTTAGATCAATCTACTGATCAATATTTTAATTCGTGTTCATGACTTAGCTTTCATTTGAGGCAACATTTGGAACATGACGAAGTCTAAGTTGCAATAATAAGTGGAATGGTGAAGGTTGGAATAACTCATATAACCAGCAGCAATGCAATATGATAGCAGAAATGGGAGATCAGCCAGAGATGGATTTTAGTGAAGCTAAATCGCTCTTTTCAAAGAGCCGGCACAGACTACATGGGCCGACTGACCTCCTTTTGCGCCGTAAAATTCTGTGAATCTATGAATCTAAAATGGAACTCATCGATTTGGGTAGAAAATACGAGGAAATGGTACTGACGGAAGTACGTGAGGAAGTGCCGATGATCAAAGGGATACATGAGCTGCTAGTGCCTAACCAAAAGAACAACAAC
The DNA here is from genome assembly GCA_012026655.1 of Hydrolagus affinis. Classification (NCBI taxonomy): domain Eukaryota; kingdom Metazoa; phylum Chordata; class Chondrichthyes; order Chimaeriformes; family Chimaeridae; genus Hydrolagus; species Hydrolagus affinis. The sequence continues at coordinate 4,772 of JAAILG010023519.1, forward strand.
ACAAGTTCGTTTCTGGAGAGCCTTTCACGTCGACAGTTTAAGCAAATGGGGCAGGTAGAATATCCTTCTTGGAATTGAGTGTCGAAAGTGTGTCTGCAAAAGCTGACTGTTTGGGGATTTCTTAGGTAGACACAGAGAGTATAAAAGTCAACCAGCAATCCCACATTTGTGCAAATCATTGTTAAGTTTGCAACTGGAGCACATTGTTCAGAAAAAGACATCATATCATGAAAGACAGGAAGGTAAATGCTAAGGTGATGTACAACAATGCTAACAGAGATTCGGGACACTTCAGTGACTGTATGTTTGGGGTTACCGGTCGTTTGTTTGACATTCTGGTTGACGAATGTACCTTGTAGCCGTTCAGATAGCCTAACACAGATTAGGCAGGTCAGGCCAGGTCAGGGCAAAACCTTGGGAACATTTCCTTACCTGACATAACTAATACTAATCCCTAAAAAAAACACACAATAATAAAATTGATCGCTTCAATCCATGACTGTTTTGAGCGACACTTCTGTGCGAAATTATCTTTCGCGGTTCACCCACAACTTTAAAGGCAATTGACATTACAGTATCTTTATCACTTCGATATAAGGTGTGCCAAGCGGTATATCAAATGCAAGGATTATTATTAATACAAACTGCAATGTTTACTATTAAGAGAATCATTTCCCAAGCTTCCAACTGACAGATGTTGCACCAAAATCCGACAGATAAAGATTCTATGTCGATCAGTTGATAGGAAATAAAATATATGAAGCAGTCCTATCTCTGGTATCTGGTGTGCTGATCTTTCAGTATGATATCAGCCGCACGCTTTAGCACCGTTAGCATCCCAGGCTGAGGAACTGGATATCCACCTCCAGCACTGAGTGGAAACCAGTTTGTCATTGTGTTACCTTTCCAGAACAACACCGCAAGCAGGTAAACTTTAAAGAGGCCACGGAGACGCTTGATCACAGGGAAAACTCAAACGATGTTCAATGAATAATAACTAAGCATATTCAGCCCTCACTGGGTGGAGGGCAGATACCCTGTGCTTCTGTGAAACACCATAGTGGACAGCAAAACGCAGCAGTTAATGTCTCACGGTATCGGCACCAACATCCTGCCATCATCACTCAATATAGAAGAGAGGATCTCTGTATGTGCCCACAATGATATTTTTGTGAATCCATTATTAGCAGTTGATACTAATGATATGACCATAATAATAATTATCCTTGCAATCGAGAGAGCGCTTTTTCCATCTTCTAGATGTCTCAATTCGCCCCACAGATTAGTCTTCCAAGCAGAGCATACTGTAAACTGAACACATATATTTGGGCAAAGGCTGCAGGCAATTGTGCACATCCTTGTCCGCAAAACAGTGGTGGGTAGAAAAAAAAATCACGTTGATAGAGTGCCTTTCACGTCGGGAGGACGTCCCAATATGCACAATAGTCAGGAAGGACCCAGACGCGGGAGAGGAGGTGTCGCAGGTGATTGGAGTAGGGGTAAGGGCGGGGGGTGGTGTGTGGGAGAGTAGGAAAGATAGGAGAATGTGGAGGGCAGCAGGAGGCACGGTCGAAGAGGAAGTTCTTGGACAGGGAACTTGGAGAAAGCGAGAACCCGCTGAACGGAAATTAGTCAATTTAATATTGTTGTTTGGTTGAAGGGATTATTACCTGGTATGTGGTGTAAAGAAACTAGTCCAACGTTTGTCCCTGCCTGTCACCAAACCCTGATCTAGCGCTTGTAAGGCAAGTGCTCTAACAGCTAAGCTGTACGTCTCCACATGACAGCACATTGCTGTAGCCTAGCACAATAAACAGACACTCTACTCTACAATACGATGAACATTGAGATATTATTAGAAGAGTTGTGCGAAATGAAAGATTCATCATTCTGACACACTACATTGTGCTGTCAACACTAAGAGCCCCCAAAGTGGGCCTGTCTGTCACTGTTCCGTCCAATGTTGGTTTCATACTCGGTAAGAACATTGGTATGTGTGGAATGTTGGAAAAGGTTGTCAATCAAATTCCAACCCTGTCGGAGTCTCCACACAATTAAGTGACGGTATACGTCATCGCTGGCCACTGTCCCTGGCTGGCATCCCTAAACTCTGATCTTAACTCACAAGCAAAGTTACTGACGCCAATTTTGTATGTATTTTTTTAAAAAGGATGGTTTTTAACTGACATTTAATGACAAAATAGGAAAAGACAAGAAAAAGCTGCTAATATTACAACAATCTCTTGGCCAGTTTTTCATTGAGTTCAGTTTCAATTCAGAAAACATGTGGAACATGAATTCTGCGTGACGATGAATCTGGAGAGTGTAAAGATTCTATCTGCGTATCAAATCAGCGCGACTACAATATACCAGCACAAGGGGCAAACTAGAGGCAGGTGAAGGTCACTGAAACCATAGGTGAGATTATTCCTTCAGGCGCAAAAGATGAGTGAAAGCAATATATACTGACCGAGTCTATAACCCATGACACTCTTGCCAGTTCATTTTTCCCAGCCACCACCTCAATACCCTGAGCTCAACTAACAAGCAAGTAACTGAAGCCAAACAGTTAGCTGTAGGACTCAGAAACAGGCACACCCTGACCGCTACACACGGTTGATTTCATTCCAGCTTTGTGTTGTTGAACATGGCAGCTTAATCATTACCTCATCCACCCTGAGCTCCAGCTGATACCCCACCTCCCCCACACACCCCAACCCCCGAAGGTATCAGTGGTTGGTTCCAGAAACTAAACGCTGTTGTTGCTTAAGGTCATTGCGTAACACAAGCTATTGTCAGTGGAGTAATCTCTGTGATATAAAGACTGGTGGGTTTGAATGCCAGTCTAATGTGCTGTTACCGGCACTGACGGTCTACACGCTGTTCAGAGACAATGGCGCGAGCATTGGCCGATTACCCACTGCACAGGTTGCCTGTGATTTTTCAGGCAAGGATAGTTTATTATCCCATTCTAGCCATACTTGGGATAACAGGTAAATATGTGTACATCGTCTGTACATGTGTCGCGTTATATCACACAAATTTGCAAAAAAAATCAAGCATATAAATAACAGTAGAAATATTCCAAAAGATAAAATCCTACAGTATCTGGAGTACTGAAACTAAAACATGGAGAGCTGGGACAACTCAGTGGCATCTATTGAGAAAGGAAATTGAGGCAGTCTTTTGAGTCTACGTCCCTTCATCAGAACTGTTATGGTCTGAAGTGGCTGCAATCGATATTGAGGTCAGAGGGATGTACGGTCCCGAGCAGATAGACAAGGTTCCGGCTCCCCTTCCCTACTTTCCCTGTTTCCGTTAAAGAAGATTTAGAATCTTAAATTACCATCACATTCATCGCTCCAGACACTGTTTTTCGCTCCTGTAGCTGCCTAACTTTCGCTAATAACACATGCATTCCCCAATTTTGCTTCAACCCACCCGTTTTTTTTTCACACCGCTATTAACTCTCTAACCCTAAACCATCAAACAGCACATTTTCTCCTTTGCCTTCCATTTCCGTATTATTTTCCTACTTCGTCTTCTGTGTTTCTCCTCCCACTCTCTAACGTGCTCTTAACCATCACATTTAACACACCCCAGTTCTGAGGTAGGGTCGTGCACACCAACTGTTCACTCGCTGTGCTTTCTCCTTGGATTCTACCTGGCATGCTTACATTTCCCACCTCTCACTGTTTTCTGTTAGTAGAAATAACCCTCTCTTTCCCAATGTGTCCGTGTACTCATTAGTGTCCACGTAAACATGTTGACGCTATCAATTGTAGGATAGGAAATCATCTAACTAATGCAACACACTCCATTCCTTCACTAGAGAGTTAACCCAGGCAATTTGTTTCTGAGCCTTCAAGATGTGATCGAAACCACATCCGTTTGAAACAGAGATGAGGCAATGCTATTGAACTGGAATAGAAAAACTATCAGTTTTGATTTCACGAACTTGAGTGACTGCAGGCACAGCCCAAGTGGAATATGTTAAGATCCTATCTTACAACGGCTCAAAGGAGAGTCGAGATGCGTTAAGACTCCAGATGTCCACCGTCTATTGGTTATATAAATGGCTGCCGATTGGGGGAGGGAGTGATCGATGCGATGAGAGAAGCTTGCTGCTGGGCAGCGAGTTGCTGGTTGGAAAAGCCAGGTCTTTGAGGAGGATGAGAATCAGAGAGCTGTAATTTACAGGACACGTGTGTAGGCTAGTTTGATGACAATTGAGCAGGTCTGCGCCATCACATGTTGGAGGGGAGGATGGCGATTACTGGGAATGTGGAGACGCAGTTAGTACTGGAATTGGGGAATATACGGAAGTGTTTGGAATGAGGTTGATATTTGTTTGGAAGAGCTTGGATGACCAATGAGAAAAGAGATAGCAGATTCTTGAAATTATTGGTTTCTGATCAAACGTGGAGCTCTTGTGCTCAGAGATTAGTGCACTTGTCTTGCAAGCTGGGGAAACCAAGCTGGGGAGACCTGTGTTCGAATCCAGGCTGGTCAGGGGGAAACCTTGGGCAAGGTTCCTTCCTCCCCATGCCTAATAATAATCCCTCCAAAAAAAACACAACAATAAAATTGGTCATTTCAATCCACGACTGTGTGTGGTACACTGCTGTGCGCAATTGGCTGCTGCGATTCGCCCACAAATATATACAGTCAATTCACTTTGCAGTATAATCTGTGAAGCGCTTTGGGACGTTCATAAGATGTGGAAAGCGCTATATCAAATGCAAGGATTATTATTATTATTCTTACATAGTGTATTTGAATTGCCGTAAATCTGTTTGTTTTTTTCAATGCATTGAAAGCAACAACTTTCGTTTCTCACAATCAACGTCGAATTTGGTGAGATAGATGCGGTGTTGTTTAGTTTCATTGAGGTTTTAAACCAAGGAAGTCCATAGCCTACTGTTATGCGAATTGTGTTCGGTTTGTGTGTTAGGTGTTGTCTTTTGACATTAACAACATGGAATGTTGGATATTCTCTTAAATAAATATGGGAGGACATTCCGATGAATGATCCTATCCGAACACTTAAACATTTGACATTAGATGATTCCCACACAGTATAAATCGTATGCCATTCAATTCTATATAATAATAGTAACCTTTGCATTTGATAATAGTGCCTTTCGAATATTATCAACCAGTGTTCGAATCCAAGAAGGTCAAGGCGAATCTTTGGGCATGTTTCTTTAGTCCACGCAGACACACGCACACACTCCAGCACAAGCACGCATGCGCACGCCCACGCCCACGCCCACGCCCACGCCCACGCCCACGCCCACGCACACGCACACGCACACGCACATGCACACGCACACGCACACGCACACGCGCACGCACACATACAGAAATACAGAAATACACAGACACGCCTAATAATATCAGTCCAAAAATAGTAAAACAATAATAATAATTGGTCATTTCAATCCACAACGATATGTGGGGACGCTGCTGTGTGCAATTGCCTGTCCCATTTCGCCCACAAATACACAGTTAATTCATTTTAGCGTACATTTAGTGCAGCGCTTTGAGACACAGTCGATAACCCCTGGAAAGCGCTACCTCAAATGCAAGGATTATTATAGAATTATTATTAAACTTTGGGTCAGATTAGTCTGTTTAACGTCATGTCGTGCGAAGGGTTCGAATTGTCTGAATCAGCCGCCAGGGCGCTTTCACTCAGCCTTGCTCTTATTTTCGAATTTTAAATCTTAATTAAGCCAAATGCCATCAGCTCCCACAGCTCCGACTTAAGTATGTTTGCTTGTTTGTTTTTCATTGTCTTACAGGGAACCTATTGACCATTGTGGTCCTGTCCCGCGGGAAGTGTGGTCTCTCCAAATGTACCACTTGCTACCTGGTCGCCATGGCGTTGGGTGATCTACTAGTAGCCATCAACAACGTGCTATGGAACAAAATCCGTTCTCTTTATTTTTCTGACGGATTTCTAGATATGATTCCCGTGTGTTCACTCAGAATGGTGCTGCTTTCAGCTGCGGGACACATTTCAGTCTGGTTCACAATGGCTTTCACCTTTGACCGCATGGTCGCTATCTGTTGGCCGAAACTGAAAGCAAGATATTGCACTGAGAGGACAGCAGCCGTGGTTATAGGAGTGATCTCTGCTCTGAGCTGTTTGATTAGCCTTCCCTGGTATTTTCTGTTTGAACCGTGGGAAATGATAAACAATGTGCCTTTTTATTGCAAGTACAAATCAATTTATTACACGTCTGTAGCAGTGATGATGTTTCAATGGTTTGACTATATGACAACCCCATTGGTTCCATTCTTTCTGATTTTGCTGATGAACGTGGTGACGGTCAGACACATTTTATTGGCAAATAGAATCCGCAGAAACCTCCTGACCCAGAATAGGGCAAGTGGCAATGATTCAGAGATGGTGAATCGACGGAAATCTATTGTTTTGCTCTTCACCATATCGGGAAGCTTCATACTGTTGTGGCTAATGTACGTTTTCGAATTCATACTTTCACGTAACTTGGAAAGTTTTGTCTACACTGGTCCCTCACATCCAGTGTACATTTTCATACAAATGTCGGACATGCTGATGCTTTTGAGTAGCTGCACAAACACCATCATTTATGGGGTGACACAATCTAGATTCAGAGACGATGTGAGATTTCTGATGACATATCCATTTCAACTCATTCTTAAA
>JAAILG010023520.1:0-11470 GCA_012026655.1 Hydrolagus affinis
ATTTTCAATATCTAACAAAAAAAACTTAACGCATGTTGCTTATTCTGCAAAGGAATTATTGGAGCATGTCTGCCCTATGCAAACTTGCTTGAAATTTGCCTCCAAGATATGTAGCCACTACTTCATGTGACATCCTGTGGTCTATAATTCCCAATCTTTTCTCTCCCACCCTTCTTAAATACTGGTGTTACATTTGCAATCTTCCAATTATTAGGAATCATTCCAGCATCCAGAGACTTTTGGAAGATCAAAGTCAACCATACACGATCTCAGTAGATACCTCTTTTGAAACCCAAGGATGTAGGCCATCATGTCCAGGGAATTTATCAGGTCTTAGACCTGACAATTGATCGAAAACCAATTATTTACTGATAATAATTTCTCTAAGCTGCTTGGTAACATTGTGATCTTGGTTCCTCTCTTGTTTTTTTAGTAGGTTTACGGTGTCTTCGAAGGTGAAAACGGTAGCAAAGTCCTTGTTTAATAGCACTGCCACATCTATGTCCCCTATTAGAATTCCCCCTGTCTCTGCCTGTAACAGACCCATATTTTCCTTCGAAAGCCTCTTCCTCTTTATATATTTCTCAAACAGCTTGCAGTTTGTCTTTATTTTGCTCGCGAGTTTGCCCTCATGTTCCATTTTCTCAATCTTAATCGCTTTTTTGGCTCTCATTTATTGATCCCTAAAGTTACCAATTCTCGGGTTCACTGTTCGTATTAGCTGTTTTATAGGTTTCTTCATTTAACTTTAAACCTTCCCTGATTACTCTAGTTAGCCACAGTTGGACCACCTTTACTGGGGCATTCTTAATCATCAAAGGAATACGTCCTCGCTGAGAATTGTACATCGTCTCCTTAAACATCTGCCATTGCTGTCAAATCCTTCAGTGAAATTTCCCAGTTTATTTTAGCTAACTCCTCTCTCTTATCAGCAACGTTATCTCTACTTCAGAATTAACTACTTCCCTCTCTAAAGTAATGCTAATTTCCATCATATTATGATCACTTTGGCCTAGAGGAGCCTTAACTTCCAGTTTGCTGATCAGCCCTGTTTCATTACACAAAACAAGGTGTATTACAGGGTAAAAGCTGAGGCATGGCCTACGACAACAACAACAACATTGCACTTATATAGCGTCTTTCGCATTGGGAGGATGTCGCAAAGCGCTGAACTGTTCGGTCGGGTCCATAGCCGGGGGGCGGGGTGGTGGTGGGGGAAATGATCGAGGTAGGGGGAAGGAGAGTAGAAGAGTTAGTGGGGCAGCCGAAGGTGTGGTCGAAGTGGAAGTTCTTGAGACCGGCCTTGATGGAGGAAAGGGAGGAAACGAGGCGGAGGGGCTGCAGGATGGAGTTCCACACTATGGGAGCAGAGAGGCTGAAAGCCCTGCTATCGATGGTTGGGACGGTGGATGCGGAGCAGGCCTAAGTCTGCTGAACGCAGGGTGCGGGCAGCCTCATAGTGAGACAGCAGATCAGAGAGATAGGCGGTGTGGGTTGGCTGATAGGGATGTACCAAAGCGGATAGAGGGGATTGTTTTGGGGACAAACATGAAGACCAGATCCAGCCGAGTGTAGACTCTATGAAGGCAGCGGGGAGTAACCAGGTCAGACAGTTATAGGGATGAAGGGCATCAAGTGATTGGAAAACTTGAAAACATCTCAGAGGAGATGATTTGTTAGAGAGTATTGGAACAGCTATCACATTGGTCTGATACAGCTTTTGTACACATCTGTGGATTCCATTACAGGCTATGAGATCTTGATGAACATTATCTCACTCCCCCCGATAATGCGATAATATGTAAATATACCATTCAGCCTTTTGGCCATTCCACCCCTTTGGAACTGCAACCCTCATTCCAGACACCGAACCGCCATCCTTGCCTTCTGCAGAGCTCACATCACTGCCCTCCTCATTGGCCATGAACTAAGCCAAGCTGCTGACACTGCTATTATCTGCACTCCCTGAGCCCAACTCCGCCTCCATCAAACCACTCACTCGTGGCCTAATTTTATATTCTTGACCGTATAACAACTTCGGGTAAGTACTTGACAAGAACAACAACACAACAGATTACATTTATAGAGCTCCTTTCGGGAGGATGTTCAAAGACGCTGAACATTTAGGATGGAACCCGAGCGGATGGAACTCGGTGTGTGGAAGGAGAATACGAAATGGCGGAGAGTTAGGACAGCAGCAGAAGGCACTATTGAAGAGAAAGGATTTATTACCGTTTTTGAATGAGGAAAAGGAGGACGCGAGGCTCAGGGACAAGCTTTCTGCTGGTTGTCCACCTTCGACCACACAACCCATTACAGCTTTAACTCCCACAGCTAACAGGAGTTGAGAGGGCCTTTTCCAGTTATAGTTTGGTATTCCATGACGGTAAACAGTTAAACATTTGAAGCGATGGCAAGGTTGTTTTCGAACATGGTTTCCCTGGAGGATTTGGTCGTACTTGCCTGTTGCATGCAAACTGCCTTGAAATTTGCCTGCATAATATGCAGCCAATGCCAAGTAGGTTCTATGCTGTGACATATTTCCAACTGAAATCATGTTAGCTGTGGGTGTTAAAGCTGTAATTTGTTGTGTGGTCCAAGGTGGATCAACAGCAGAAACAGGAGAAAGCTTTTCAAGCACTTGTTACCAAAGTTGTCAATATTGCCAATCTGTGCCTTACAGTCTCTGAGATTCGGTAAAACGGGTATATCCCCAAGAGAGGGGGTTAGAGATGGGAGAGAGCATAACAAAAATAGTAATCCTTCCATTTGATAAAGCGCTTTTGACATCTAATCGACATCTTACAGCGCGTCATAAAATAAACTGTAAAGTGAACTGAAGGTGTATTTGTGGGGGAAGCGTGGCAGCCAATTGCGCACAATCATGTCCGGACAAGCAATCGTGGATTGAAATGACCAATTATTTATTAGTGTGAGATATTTGCCTTTGATAGCCTCTTCCTCTTTACATATATTTAAAAGCTCTCGCAGTCTTTCTTTGTATTCCTCGCTAGTTTGCCCTCATATTAAATTGTCTCCCTCTTAATCAATGTTTGGCTCTACTTTGTTGATCCCTAAAGCTCTCCCAATTCTCGGGTTTACTGCTCATCTTAGCTGTTTGATAGGTTTCTTCATTTAACTTTATACCTTCCCTAACTGCTCTATTTAGCCACAGTGGGATGAACTATACCGTGGCATTCTGATCCTCAAAGGAAAACGGAGGTAAGATAAAGGCTGGCAGCAGGAAAGCGGGTTAGAAAGTTAGAAGGGGAAATATGGAGGGCCTTGAAATCCTATGGAGGTCCTCGTGAACTCGATTTACAAGCGTGACATCCGTGTTTGGATCCAGGCAGGTGTGGGTGAAAATTTGGCCAAGTTTCCTTACACCACATGCCTAATAATAATCCCTCCAATAAAAACAATACTAACAAAATTGGTTATTTGCTTCCATGTTTGTTTGTGGGACACTGCTATGTGCAAATGGCAGCCGCATTTTGTGCACAAATGTACAGTCAATTCACTTTACATTATATTCTGTGAAGCGCCTTGTGACATCGATATATGAAAAGCGCTATATCAAAAGCAAAGACTTTAATGTGTTCAAAAGAAAAGTATGTTCTTTGTTCTGTAGCTCAAACTTCCTTCGTTAACGTTGAAAAGAAACCGGGACATGAGCAATTTAACCAGAGCCAGCCACAGGAGAAGCCTCGTAGCAAGTTTGTTCTCAGCTTATCTTTACTTGAAACTGTTAGCAGAGAAGATGAGGCATTGACAACATTTGAGTGTTGCAGCGGATTTGGTGGCGCTTGCCTACTCTATGGAAACTGCCTTGAAATTTACCTATAAACTGTACAGCCTCTACAAGGCAGATACAATTATGTGACATCTTTCGCACTCAACTCTTGGCAATATGTGGGCAGCGGGGAGTAACTAGATCAGAGATTTATAGAGCGGAAGGTCAGCAAGTGATTGGAAAGCTTAAAAACATCTCAGAGGAGTTGATTTGTTGGCGTGTATTGGAACAGTTATCACATTGGGATGATACCGCTGTTTTGCACTTACGTTGATTCCATTGCCGACATTGATAACAACAACAACAACAACTTCGATTTATATACTGCGTCCTGCAGAGCTCACATCACTGCCCTCCTCATTGACCATGACTTCGGCCAAGCAAATGATAATGCTAACATCTGAACTCCCTGAACCCAACTGCACCTCCAAATAAACCATTCTCTCATGGCCTAAATTCATACTCTTGATTATACAGTAACTTCGGGTGTGCACTTGACAAGAACAACAACAAGAGAACTATATTTCTAGATCGTGATTCACGTCGAGTAGCTGACCAATCACGTTAGGACCGGAGTGGGGCGGGTGGGGAGTGTCAACGTATGTGCATGGGGAAGGACAGTAGGAAAGCGTGGAGAGTTAGTAGGGCAGCAGAAGGCACCGTGGAAGAGGGCGGTCTTGAGACCGACCTTAAAGGAGGCAAGAGAGGAAGCGAGGCTAAGGGACAAGCGTTCTACTTGCTATCCATGTTGGACCACCCAACCCATTAAAGCTTTAATTCCCAGGACTAACAGGAGTTGAGAGGGCCTTTTCTAGTTAGAGTTTTGTGTTCCACGGTGGTAAACAGTTAAACTTTTCCAGCGATGGCAATGTTGTTTTGGGAACACATGGTTCCCCAGGGAATGATGCAGCAATGTGTAAAAGCGAAACCAAAAGATTAAATAAGTGATACTTCTTGATTGGAACAAGTAGCAGGGAACCGTGGACATGACCAGTTCAGCCACAACGAGACACAGGAGAAGACTCAGAAGTAAGTAAGTCCTCAGCATAACCCCACATGACCTGTCATCAGAAAAGTTGAGACACTGACAACTCTTGGATGTTTGCAGAGGATTTGGTGGCGCTTGCCTGCTCTATGCAAACTGCCTTGAAATTCGCCTATAAAATATAAAGCCTGCACAAAGCAGTTATATTGCTGTGACATCTTTCCCACTTAAACCCTGCTAGCTGCATGGGTTAGACCTGTAATGGGTTGGGTGGTCCAAGGTGGATACGCAGCAGAAAGCTTGTCAATCATTGATTTCAATGGCACGATACGTCAAACTCCACAAGTTATCCTGACACTGCATTCGCCTAACATTGCCTCTTCCCAATCTGTGCCGAACTGTCTCTGGGACTGGGTAAGACGGGTATATCCCCCAGAGGGAGGGAGAGACGGGAGGGAGCGTAATAATAATAATAATAATAATAATAATAATACTCCTTGCATTAAACACTTTTCATATCTGATTGACATTTTACATCGCTTCTCAGAATAAACCGTCAAGTGAATTGAAGGTATGTTTGTGGGGGAAGCGTGGCAGTCGATTTTGCACAGCACCGTTCCCACAAACAGTCGTGGATTAAAATGACCAGTTATTTATTATTGTGGATATTTCAGACGGATTATTATTAGACGTGTGAAGTAAGCGAACTTGCCCAAGCTTCCGAACCCTGATTTGCCTGGATTGGAATCCAAGTCTCACAATTTTAATATGGAATCTCTAACCACTGAGATACAGAAGCTGAGCGTATCCACAGGAGATCCTGGAGCATACGTTGTTCCAACTGGTTTGGACGGTCTTATGCAGATTGATGTATTTTATATATGTCAGACACCTGTAGATTTTAGATGTTACAGACAACTAACTGACCAAAGCAAATAATTGGTTAAACGCTAGCTATTATACGAATAGCTAAATTATAAAAACAAAGTTTAATTATCAAATTAATAATGCCTTTGATTTACGTTTCACTTTTTTGCTAATTTGATCTAGCACTTCCTCTTTACACTTGATTTCCACAAGCTTTACTGAACTCTCGTCTTAGATTTAATACTTTACTCATGTCACATCAATTTGCGTTCATATAGAGAGTATACACAGAAAGTAGTGCTCTGCAGTACATCACAGTTGTGGATGCTGACAATGAAGTAGTGACAGCAAGAGTTACAGAAACTAGAAACACTATCCAAATGGAAAGACTTCAGCCGGAATTTAACAACTGGAGAGAGGGTGAAAGACGGAGGGATTGAGAGAGAGAGTTCCAGTGTCTTATGTTGCTGTGGCTGAGCATGGTGAACGGTAATAGAGTGGATAGTTTTGTGGACAAAGATGGAGTCCAGATCCATTTGAGTGTAGGTACTACATCGGCAGTGGTGAGGAACCAGATCAGACGATATGGGGTTGAGGTTCATGAAGTCATTGGAAAACAAAAACTTGAAAACATCACAGAGAAGATGGTTTGTTGGAGTGTATTGGAACTGTTATCACATTGGGATGATACAGCTATTGTACACATATGCAGATTCTATTGCAGACTGTGATATCTTGCTGAACATTACACCACTTCCTCCACATGTGATAACATGTAGAAAAAGCATTCAGGCTTTTGGCCATTCCGCTCCTTTAGAACTGCAACCCTCAGTCCTTGTCCCCTGCAGAGCTCACATCATTGCCTTCCTCATTGACCATGACTTCGGCCAAACTACTAAAACTGTTAACATCTGCATTCACTGATCCCAACTCCGCTTCCAAACAGCACACCCTTTCATGGCCTAATTTTAAACTCTTAACTACACAGCACCTTCGGGTGTGTGCTTGATATGAAAGGACTACTACATTTAAAATTTTGTATTACATGGTCGTGAACAGTTAAACTTTTTACATGATGGCAAGGTTGTTTGGGAACAATGCTTCCATGGAATCATGCTACAACATATGTAGGCAACACACCCAAAAAAAGTGATATTTCTTCTGTAAAGGAATCAGTGGCGCATGCATGCTTTGTGCAAACTGTCTTGAAATTTGCCTACAAGGTATACAGCAACAACAATGTAGATTAAATCCTGTGACAGCTTTCCTACTCAACTCTTGTTAGCTGTGTTTGTTAAAGATTTAATGGGTTGGGGGGTGGTGGGGTGGGGGGTCCAAGGTGGATAAGCAGCACAAAGCTTCTCAATCTCTGATTTAAATGGCAACCTATGCGTGTTTTCCAACTGGTTATACTCCAAAAGTTCCCTTAGTACAAATATTGCATTCAATAATGTTGCTTCTTGCCAATGTGCACGGAAGAGTCTCCAGGATTGGGTCAACCGGATAAATCCCTCCCTTGAGAGGGGGATCTACACCTGGTGTTTTTGTGTAGGCAGGTTATTTTCCTCCCTTTTACTCAAGGTTGCTGACCAAGCCTGTGTCCTGGATAGATTGTTTTAATTAGTGCCTGATTGTATCTAACTATCATTAATTTTTAATACCTCCATATCCAAACACTCTCTTGATGAAAGCAATGCTCGGTTTGGTTGTGAACGTTATCTGTTTTGAGATTATCACTAACTGTAGTGACAGGAGTTGGCGGTTACTAGGGCAGTAGTCGACAATAAGAGTCCTTGGCTCCCTGACTCACTACAGGTATGATTAGTATGATTCCCAACGTTTATACTGTGGCGTCCAGACTGCCAGGTCCTGTTGCTGCCTTAGGATGTCGCTCGCCGTCGTTTGCTCTTTCCAATGATGCGATGAACCAAATGGCCTCCTTTTGCGCGAATATGATAGTATTCTATCATTCTATCAATGGGGATCGAGCGGATGGTGGAATGTTCGAAATTTAGTAATAATAAAATATTAATCATTCCGTTTATCCAAGCGCTTCATCACATCTACCAGGGCCTATCAAGGCATTTCACAGAACAAGCTGTAAATGTTATTGACAGTATATGTTTTGGCCGAAAGGCAGAAGCCAAATTTGCACAGCAGTGTCCCATATGGAGTAGTGATTGAAGTGGAGCTCCTGTGGCTCATTAGTTAGAGCACTTTTATTGCAAGCTGGGGAGACCTGTGTTCGCATCCAGGCAGGTCAGGGCGAAAACATGGGCAAGTTTCCTTACTCCGCATGCCTAATAATAATCCCTCCAAAAAATCAGTATAAAAAAATGTGTCATTTCAATCCACGACTGATTGTGGGACACTGCTGTGCAAAATTGGCTGCCACGATTCGCCTAAAAGTGTATACAGTGAACCCTCTTTACAATATATTCCATGAGGCTCTTTTTGGACGTCGATAAGATGTGAAAAGCGCAGTATCGAATGCAAGGATTATTAATGTTGTTATTAAAAAGTGACCAATTCATTTATTTTTGAAACAATTGCTACTCTCGGTATTGCAATCAGACAATCAACTTTCAACAATGTTCCTAACTGCTGCTGGGTAGCCAGAGACCTGTGGATTGAGGAGCTTGTCCAAAATGGTGCATTGCCCAGAATCGAATCTACGTCACCCTCTTGTGAGGTGAGTGTTCCAACCAATGAGTAACATGTCTCCAGGTATAGAAGCAACAACAACTACTTGCATTTGGCGGAACCTGAGGCCGAGCCTGCGTGAGACTGAAGATGACTATAACTATGGCTAAAGAGAAAGGTTTACAGGTGCGACGTGAAGAAAGACATGCAGCAGGCGAGACAAAGGATTGATAATAATAAATCTTGCATTTGGGTACAGTGCTTTTGATGTCTTCGATAGGTCTCAAAGCGCTTCACAGAATATACTGCAAAGCGTGTTGACTGTGTACATGTTGGCGAATATGCGACATCCGATTGCACACAGAAGTATTCACACAAACAGCCGTGGATTGAAATGTCCAATTTATTATAGGTTTTTCAGGGATGTAGCTCCGAATTTTCGTGAAGTAGTGGCTGAAAGCACTGCCGTCAACGTTGGAAAGTAGGATGATAATAATAATAATGATAATGATAATGATAATGATAATGATAATGATAATAATGATCACAATAATAATAATAATAGTAATAACAATAATAATAATTCTTGCATTTGATGTATTGCTTTTCACATTCGGGGACAAGGAGGAGGTGAGACATATTCGCACCGAGGGAGCAGCTGCTCCTGGGAGTTGAACCGAAGGTAGAATGGTAGGGGGTGCAGAGGATTGTAGAGACTTAAGCAAAAGTGTCTGTATTGAATTTAATGAACGCTGTGATAAGGAGCTCCATGGAGTTTGGCAATTTCTAGGTAACAGGAATATCGAGATTGATGGGTGTGAAAGTACAGGTGATGGAAATTCGGATGAGCTGTATTTTGTGAATGGAAGAGGAAGGGAGTCTGGTGAGGAGAGTGTAAGAGTACACCAGACGAGAGGTGACAAATGTATGGCCCAGGATTTCGGGAGCTCTACGGTGAGGTATTGGTGGAGATGGAAGATATTGGTGACAGACCAAATATGGGGAAGAAAGGATAACTTGGAATCGAATTTGATTCCTCAGTACGTACGGATTGGGAGAGGTTTAAGGGAAGGTCGGGTAGATTACATAGGTCAATAGAGTAGAATAAAAGACGTCAGAAAGAGCTAATGTGTACGACTTCACTATGTTATGGTTTAACTGCAAAAAATTTGTCCTCATCCAGCTTTTGAAGCCTCCTGACGAGTTGACAGAACATCAAGCGACAGGAGTTCGAACTGGAGGTGTAAAAATGGATTTGATGTTTAACTTACTGAGAGGTAGCATGTAAAACAACTACAAAAAAACAATTACATTATAATTGGATGGCTAGTAGATAGATAGATAGCTTGTCACAAACATTGAAGAAATCGGTTATGACTGTGTTCTGTGGGCAGGGCAGAATCTACATTTGAGGGTTTCGAGTAGTGGGTGCAAGTAGATATTTGCGCAAGTAGATCAAACGTACATTTAAATAGCTACTTTCATGTTGGGAGGAAGTCTCAAGCTGCTGAAAAGTCGGGTCAGAACCCAACAATTGGAGAGTTGCAGGGATGGGGTGATGTAGGGTGGAGAGATATCTCAGAGTGTACTGACAGTATCGCAGAGAGGAGGACAACCAAAGGCACGGTCGAATAGACTGACCTTGAAGGAGGTAAGGCAAGTAACAAAACGAAGGCTTGTTGGATGGCGTACCAGAAGCATAGGGACAGAGAAGCATGAATGCCAATCCATTGATGGTAGGGTGGGTCGAGCTGGTGACGAGATGCAGGCTTGTGCCCTAGAATACGGTGGGAACGGTCAGGTTGACCGGGGGTCAGCAGAGATACACAAATATTCATACACAGAAATAACCGTTTGCTCAGTGTAATTTACTCTCTCCCTTTTTCTCAAACCGCATTTGCTGCTCCCGGCCTCTTTTCCATTCACTTGTTTGTCTTTCAACACTGACATAGCAGGATTGAGATTTTGGCTGATAGAAGTATCAAAGTCAAGAAGTAATATTTGTTAATGCTCTCGCCTCGCAAGCGAAAAGTCACAGTTGCATATCAGGAAGGGCAAGACTGCAACAATCTTAATCCACAAGCCTCTGTTTACGTATTGGTAAGTTATGTAAACAGCTGGATTTCCGTAGGAAACAGTACCCCGCCCCGCACCTCCCACCACCTCCACCACAATAAATCGGTAAACGAATCCACAACTATTTACACAATATATTTGTGCACAATTTAGCAACCGCTTTTCGCCCGCAAAATACAATTTGCACTTCACAATGTATTCTGTGAAACAATCTGACATATCTAAATGAGTTGGTACCACCAAGAAAATTATGCATTGATAGCGCTTCTCACATCGGGGAGACATCCCATGGCGATGGACAGTCAGTGTGTTTCCGTCCAGAGCTAGGGTCCGGATTGGGTATTGTGGAGGGAAATGTGTGGTGTAGGCGTGAGCGGTGAGAACGTCGAAGGGAACAAGATCAAACTGAAGGTTTTTAACAGAATAAAACTTTAATGATTGACTAAGAACAACAGAACATCATGGCGTCTTGATCGTCAAGCAACTACGCATTCTATCCACAAAGGTATATGACTCCACAATAATACACCGGACTTTTGATATACCACTATTGACATCTTCGAGATCACTGAATTCGTTTCACTGATTAGAATGTAAAGGAAGTTGACTGTATAAACGTGGGCGAAACTTGTCAGCCAATTCCGAACCGCAATGCCCACAAACAGTTGTTGATTTGTAATAATTTTTTTGAGGGATTATCATTTGAAGTTTGGAGTAAGGAAACTTGCCCAAGGTTTCGCCCTGCCTGGAATTGAATCGAGGTAACTTGCGTGAAAGGCGAGTGCTCTTACCACTGAGCTACATGACTTAAGTTTGTTAATTGCTTGAAACTGTGCACTAATGAACTAATAAGTGTGTTTCTAGTGACTGTTGGTAAACAAGAACAGCAACAACAACAAAATTATATTTGTGTAGCGCCTTTCGCATCAAGAGGACGTCCCCAGGTAGCTGAACAGTCACTGTTTCATCTGCATTTAAAAGGAATCCATATCGAATTTACCTTCATCAAGGAATACGTTTGTCAGCAGCTTGAACAAAGACTAAATGGATATTTAATCATAATTTTCAGTTCCTCTCTAAACTTGCTTTGAGTCACTGCATAGATA
>JAAILG010023521.1:0-11463 GCA_012026655.1 Hydrolagus affinis
CCAAGCCCCCCGCCCGAACCGCCCCACCATTGGAGGCCGGGCCTTCAGTTTTTCTGCCCCGACCCTATGGAATTCCATCCCCCAATCCCTCCGTCTCGTTTCTTCCCTTTCCTCTTTCAAGGCCGGTTTGAAGACTTTCCTCTTCGACCGTGCCTTTTGTTCCACCCCGAAGTTTTCGACCTCCCCTACGTGTATCACCCCTTCCCGAACACTCCCCTCCCAGCTCGGGTCACATGCCTCCTGTGCAGCGCCTTGGGACGTCCTCCCGACGTGAAAGGCGCTCTATAAATGTAATTTGTTGTTGTTGTTGTTTTGTACCATCAATAACAATAGAAACTTGCATTTATATAGCACCCTTCAGGCAGGGTAGTGTCTCAGAGCGCTTCCCTGGAGCAGGATACCAAGCCAGAATGTAGGAAGAGGAAGGAAGGTCGAAGAGGAAGGTTTTCAGGCAGACCCTAAAGATGGGAAATCCATGTAACTCACTGCACCTTTGCATGCTTCTTAAATTAGCAGCCCACTTTGTGAAGTCCAGCATGTCCAGGATCGAGTAATGAGGTGGTAATCATAGGAAGAGGCTGGAGGGAGGGAGGAACACCCACATTGATCTTCACAAAACACCCTTGAGGCAGAATTGGCTTCACAGTGGACACATTTATTTGCCAAAACCTCTCTCATGAAGATCTGGGAATTACAAGCGCAATTCCCAACAGGGCAAAATGGGCAAGTTTCCTTATTATTATTAAAATTATTATTATTATTAATAATACTGGTGCTGAGTAAGCCTGGTATGTCTCTTTGGACTTGGACATCAAGACAATCAAGGTAGCTGGTATGTCAACAGCTGGTATGTCTATCCTGCAAAATTCTCCCACTGCACTGAAGACAGATGTCTGTCAGATAGTTGATGAGGAAACGTGGATACTTGGAACACTTGAAACAACAGCTGTTAGAAGGCATTCCCAGCCTAACCTGACACTCCACTGCTATGCTGAGAAAGAAAGAAATTAGCTCTGATTTCAAGTTGGGCAAAGTATTATCTTAATGCCCAGTGATGCTTCTCCACAATGCTGTGTCATGAAATGAAATGTAGGGTATGTGAAGTTGACTGAATAATTTTGTGAATTGGAAAAATAATAACAACAACAAAATTACATTCATATAGCGCCTTTCATGTTGGGAGAACGTCCCAAGACACTGGACAGTTAGTGTTTTGGACTTGAACTAAGTTCAGGATCAGGGAGGATGGAGTGAAGGTGGGGAAGCAGGGTGACATGATGGCATGGTTGAAAGTCCTGAGATGGGACTTGAAGGAGGGGTCGAGGCGAAGGGATTGCGGAATGGAATTCCATAGGTTGGGGCCAGAGTTGCTGAAGGCTCACCCGCTGATGGTGGGGTGGGTGGGTTAGGGTACGTGGAGCATGCCGGAGCCCACTGAGCGGAGGGATTGGACAAGTTGGTAGGACGTTAGGAGGTTGCAGAGGTAGGGTGGGGCAATGAGAGCCTTGAAGATAAGGACCACGATCTTGAATTGAATCCTTTGCATGATATAGTTTAAAACCCTTGTGAAAATGCACTGCGCAGAATTTTAAACACTGATTCTACATTGTAAGGTAATTATTTTGGACAGTGATTTCACTTTTCCAAAGTAATTGCTTTGAAGTGCTTGTCATTTGTGTGGCACTTCTCATAAGAAACTAAACAAATGGATTGCTGAACAGCTATTAAGGTTTACAGTCTGCGTGAACAGCTAAACTTTGAAAGCTTCAATGAGCACTTTTTTAATTGAAGTATTAGCACCAGATTATGTTGTGAATGACCTTCAAATAATGAGAGTAGAGGTTGTTTTTTTTTGTGACCTGATCTACTTGTTACATTTAGTATATTTGTTGAGCTTTCCTGGTCTTACTTAGAGCATATTGAGAGGAGTTCCATTGGCATTCAATTAGTTATCACCAATGATTATTATCACTTCACATATTTCGAAGACCGCTTCCCATTCTCATGTTTATTTATATTGATGAGTTAAACCAGGAGATTAAAATCATATTTTCTGAGTTAGTATATCCTATAATGTCAAAGCTTCTCAAAGAGTAAAATCAATAGCCGTGAAGTGTAACAACAACAAAATTGCACTTATAAAGCACCTTTCACGTCGGGAGGACGTCCGAAAACGCTGAACAGTCAGGTCGGGACACGAGGGGGGCAGTGAGGGGTGGGGAGAGTCGGGATGGGGGGAAGGGGAAGGAGAGTGGGAGAGGGGGAAGAGTTAGTGGGGCAGCCGAAGGCGCGGTCGAAGTGGAAGGTCTTGAGACCAGCCTTGAAGGAAGACAGGGAGGAGGCGAGGTGGAGAAGCTGCGGGATGGAGTTCCACAGTGTGGGAGCAGAGCGACTGAAAGCCCAGCCACTGATGTTTGGGCGGTTAGGGCGGGGACGCGGAGCAGGCCTGAGTCTGCTGAACGGAGGGTGCGGGCAGGCTGATAGGGGGACAGTAGGTCAGAGAGATAGGCGGGGGCAAGGCCGTGAATGGCCTTGAAAGTGAGGACAAGGATCTTGAATTTGATCCTCTGGGTGACGGGGAGCCAGTGGAGATGGGCAAGGGTGGGAGTGATGTGGTTGCAAAGTGTAAGCAGCATTGAATAGTCCCCTCTTTCCTTAGCTTTGGGTCATGCCTGGAGACCTTACTCTATGACTGTGCCTATGGCAATCTCCCCACTCACCCAGGTCGATCAAGTGCCACGGTTACTATGTGAGAGGTGCTATATAAATATAAGTTGTTGTTATTGTTGTTGAATTTGGGGGGCAAATACAGCAGACCAATTATTGTCAGCAAATGTCTTGAAACAGCTATGAAGTGAATGAGCATTTTATCTGGAGGATCTTCTGAAGGTTCATTCACAGAGGCTTAAACTTCATTATCCAAGTCCGGAATTTAAAGCAAGATTAAACCTAAAAAGCAGCCAGAGTTCCCATTTCTGATCATTAACCAATTATTCTTAGGGGATATGGGGATAGGGCAGGTAAGTGGAATTAGGTTAGAAGATCAGCCATGATATTAAATGGTGGGGCAGGCTCAAGGGGTCGAATGACCTACTCCTGCTCCTACTTCTTATGTTCTTGCAAAGAAAATCTATACATATATGTGGATGTCAGGATGAGGGCAGAATCAATCTAACTTCGCGAATGTGTGATGGAAAGCATCTCAGACACTCACTCTTCAAACTCACACATGTAAAATAACCATTTGATAAGGCATCACAGTGTGATTGATCCACTTAATAACATACCCATGTATGGGTCAGCATATACATGACAGAATGGGAGAAAATTATAGAAAAAATAGAAGATTTTTCTACCTTCTTAGAAGGCTGTTTCTGCATTTGTGTTTGCTGTGCGGTGTGTTTTACAATAGACTGCGTTCATAGAGATTTCAGCATAAAAGGAGGACATTTGGCTCATTGAGCCTGTGCTGTACCCAATTAGCTTCACATAATGTCTATAGATCTTTGGTTCTATCTCCTTGGCTTCAACCTTTTTTTCTCTAACACTGTATGACATTCTGCTCTGATCCAGTCTCGCATTGAAAATGTGTGCATATAATTTGAACTCCATTGTCTGATTTCCATATCTATCCAATTGTTGAGGCATATCTAGCTTTTTCTCATTAATTGTGGATATAAATTCAGAAGGGAAAGAATGAAATTCTCGAAAAGAAATATAATGTCATACCAGAGGAACAGATGACTAAAAGCCCGTTCTCAAAAGAGGACCTCAATCATTGTAGGAATGACATACAGTTCTTGAATTTAATAATAATTGTTATTCCATTTGATGTAGCTCCTTTCACATTGGGAAAATGTCTCAAACCATTTTACAGAATTTTACTGTGAGATGTTGTGACTTCATTTTGTACACAAATGCAGCAGTCAATTTGCATGTAACAATGTCCCCCAAACAGCCGTGAAGTAAATCACCAATTTTATTCAGCCAATTATTGGCAAAGATGCAGGGAGAAAATCCATTCTCGTTTTGAGTAGTGCCATCTTTAATGTCCACATGAATGGGTAGATGGGACTTCGGAATAACATCTCATCTGAAAGATGTCACCTTCAACAATGCAGCACACCCCAGCACTGCAGTAAAGTGTCAGAAAGGCAATATGAGTTCCAATTCCCGATGTGGAACTTGATCCTACAACCTTCTGATGCAGAGGCGAGAATTGTACGAACTGAGCCAGATCAACACACACATACACTGTTGAAATGTCAGAGTAGGTTCAATCTGATGAATGACATTCCTGTTTTTTGCAGTAGCTGACAAAATTGGAATAAAACTACTGCAGTGCTTGTTACCGATTAATGGGTTGAACAGCAGATTTAACATGGTGAGCCCATCGGGAGGAGGGAGGCAACTTCAGTGTTAGAATGACTCTGGAAGCAGGTCAACAATTTGCAAACTACAAGCAGAGTGGGAACGTATGGTGGGAAAAAAAGCTTACAGTTTAGGGAAAAGGAACTGTTTTATAATTTGGCTTTTAGATCCGATTGGGAACACACACACACACACACACACACACACATTCTAAAGAATCTTTGTGCGTTTCAGATGACTCCTCTTACAATTCAATGCAGTCATGGGTGTGATTGGCAGATGCCTTTCATCGATATACATTTTCAGTTACATAAGGCTTTCATTCTTCACATCTGGTGCTGCAGATATACATTGAGACTCTGGCTGCATTTTGAATGTGACTCAAATGACAATATGACCCTTGTGTCCTTCTTAGGTTAACCACAGCTTTTGCAATAACAAATCCCCCTTATTCAGGGGTTTTATTACATTCACTTTGCATCATTTATACCAGTCATACAGTTCAACCACAGAAACCTTATAGCAAAACACCTTGTGTCCATGACAGATTGGTCTGTGGGAATGTTGTAGCTGTCAGATGTGTAATATAAACCCAGGATAAATATGAGCCTTTTGTGGAAGAAATAAGGAAATTGATGGTGTGTTCAACCACTTCTAATGATGGGCAGCTCCTTTGATCTATTTTATATTTTAGGAGATGTCCTTCTCATCAGATGTGATGGACAACTTCACATCTTTGCCTTGGGATGTCTTCTTGATGTGAAGGGTGCTGTACAAATTTAATTTTGTTGTTGTTGAAACTGAGATCCTGCCCTGCCTGTTCTTCAGATTGAGATTAAAATGTTTTTTAATATTAAATTAGTCACTTCAATCCACGACTATTCATGCTGTGCTCTGCCAATGTCAGGCGCTCTGGGAACCTACCCTATGTGAGGGGCGCAATATAATTGCAAGTTGTTGTTATTGTTGTTGAATTCAGAGGCAAATTCAGCAGACCAATTTTTGTGCAGCAGATGACTTGAAACAGCCATGAAGTGAATGAGCACGATTGGATGTGACAATATTTACTGTGAACATGTTTTGATATTCGAGGCAGTATAGAAATGCACTTTCATTCATTCAGAAAAACAAAAGAATGGAGTGAGAAAGCTATTCAATTCTTACCATTGACTTTGGCTGAACAAATCTGGCACTTGAGGAAGGTACCACAAGTAGAACTGCTAACAAGATAAGACAAGGTGACATTTCTCCGGCTGCTTCTCCTATTGAGAATGCCATATACTATTTAGAAAGGCAGCTCCGTGAGTTAAAGGATCTGTGTAACATGGTCATGGACTTTTTATAACTTTTAAATATGATTTTTTTGCATGCTTACCATTGGTGCTTTATAGCAAGCATCTTGATCCAATTTAGAAATTAGGTGATCTAAAAATTTCTGTGGGGATGTTGTAAGTGGATAATAGTATTGTCCAGTGCTTGGAATATTCACTGAAAGAAGACTTTATTTTGGAAAAGAGCAAAAGTTGGGAGGAACAAAACCTGCAATACAGAACAAATAGGACCTCGGGATTAAATGAAAGTTATATTTATTATAGTTATATTTGAACTCATTCCAATTATGTTTTGTTCAGTTGAATGAAACAACAATACAACAACACAATTACACTTGTATAGCACCTTTCATGTCTGGAGGACATCCCAAGGTACTGAACAAGGCAACGTTTTAAAGACAATTTTGTTCAATTGAAGGCAACAACAAACAATGATAAAGTTATATTTGTGTAGTGCCTCTCGTGTCAGGAGGACGTCCCAAGATAGTCTTGGTTTTGAGTCAGAAGATTGTGGGTTCAACCCTCACATGAGGACCTGATCTTGCAGTCGACAGTCATGCTCCAGTGTAGTTCTGTGGGACGATTGGATAGTCTTTTTGATGAGACATTAAACGAAAAAACTGTCTGCCTCATTTCAGCTGAATTTTCAGTAACTCATGGCAAATTCAAAAAGAAATGAGTTTTTCCCCATGTCCTGGCCAACAATGTTCCAATTCAACTATTTTTGACAGCAATTACTGGAAAGCTCTATCAGATGTTTTAAGGTGACCTACAAATAAATACAAGTTCTTACTTTCCAAGCAGACTTGCCACATGTTTTATGATCTCAATGTCTTTGTGGGACTTCCTACATTTGGTTTTCCATCAGGCAAATGCTCCTAAGTGCACTTTTAAAGAGCCCACACAGATACCATGGGCCAAATCATCTGTTCTGGCCTGTAGGTTTATGGCTCTATAACCATTGATATTCTTCCAGAATGCGCAAGTTGAGCGGGAATGTTTATTCATAGTTACACTGACTAGCATGCATCATTACCTGAAATGATTACTCCACTTCGCATTTTAATTGGAAATTGTTTACAAAGCCTCACTCCTCCAGCAACAGCAAGTTGCCAATAGTACTGAAGCCTTGTCATTCACTTTCAGGTGCAGATCTCAACGATGGCCAGTGGCACACTGTACGATTTCTTGCCAAGGAAAACTTTGCGATTCTCACTATCGATGGTGACGATGCCTCCTCTGTGCGAACAAACAGCCCGATGCAAGTTAAAACTGGGGATCAATACTTCTTTGGAGGTAACATGAAAGCATGGGTTTGTTTCACTTCATTGAAATTTTTTATTCAGTATTACTATTGTAAATAGTATAACTGATAATAAATCTGATGTTTACTTCAATTTCAAGGCATGAATATTACTAATTACTATTACTAACTTTAAAGCGCTCTGAGACGCCATCCGGCATGGAGGGCACTATATAAATTGAAGTTGTTGTTGTTGTTGTAATTGTCTTCAGTTAAACCATGATCGACTTTGGGGGTAGGGATTCAGAACAAAAAGGAGACTTGGGACAAATAGTGTAAGGGTTGTTTTAAATACTAAATAGGAATAGTCTTTGGATGATAGATAGCTGGGTTGCATAGTGTGTGTCCAGAATGTAGAATGCTTTGATATTGAATGACAGGACATTGGTACATACAAACAGCTCTCCATGTAGTTCACTGATTATAGAATTATCAGCTGCAACTAATGGTATGGAATTCCATATAGTCTGAGCCTGCAAGCCCATCTTACTTTATAATTTATGATGGAACAAAACAGTAAAAAATTCCTCCAGGAATCCCTCAGCCTAGCCCCTTCCCTTGCCTCCTTCAAGGCCCATCTCATGCTTGCTTAAAGCCCATCTCAAGACCTTCCTCATGGATCATCGTTTTGGCCACCTTCCCACCCCCAATCTCCATGCCTCTTGATACCAACTCCCAGCTCAGGTGAAAACCCTAGATTGTCCAGTATCTTGGGACACCCTTCTGATGTAAAAGGCACTATATTAATATAAGCTGTTGTTGTTCATTTGTAAATTAGTTTTCACAGTTCTTGAAGAGAAACTGGCTTTCAAATTAAGACTGAATTGAGAAACTTTCTACACTTTTGAGCAATCTTATGGTATCCTGTAGCTCAGTGGTTAGAGCACTCAGCTCACAAGCGAGACACCTGGGTTTGATTCATGGCAGAGAAAATCTTGAACAAGTCTCCTTACTCTGCATGTTTGTGTTTACCTACAACAACAAAATTACATTTAGAGAGCACCTTTCCTATCGGGAGGACATCCCAAGGCGCTGAACAGTCAGCATTCAGGACCCGAGCATGGGTGAAGGGCAGGCTAGGTGGGAGGGGCAGGGTAGAGGGGAGGGGAGGGAGACAGGTGGGAGGGTGGCAGAAGGCACAATCGAAAGGGAAGGTCTTGAGACCGGCCTTAAAGGAGGCAAGGAGGAAGCAAGGCAAAGAGACTGTAGGATGGAGTTCCCTAGTGTGGAGGCAGAGAGACTGAAAGCCCAGCCACCATTGCTAGGGCGGATCAGGTGGAAGAGAAGGAGCAGACTAGAATCCACTGAATAGAGGGGGCGGGCAGGTTGGTAGGGCGTCAGCAGGTCAGAGATAGGAAGGGACAAGGCCGTGGATGGCCTTGAAAGTAAGGACAAGGATCTTGGATTCGATCCTCTGGGGGATGGGAAGCCAATGGAGCCGGGCAAGGGTGGAAGTGATGGGGTCGCAGAGCCTGGAGTGGGAGAGGACACAAGCTGCAGAGGTTTGGATGATCTGCAGCTTGAAAAGGGAACAGCTGGGAAAGCCGATGAGGAGGGAGATTCCTTAGGCAAACATTGATGTGATGAATGCATGCAGGTAGGAACCCTATTGTTAATCAATTGGCAGACCGCTTTTCCGGGGGTTACAATTCCTTAAAAGGAAATTGGTCACTCAATCCACGACTCTTTGTGGAACACTGCTGTGCACAATTGGCTGCCGGGTTTTGCTCACAAAATACAGTTAATTTATTTTACTGTATATTCTGTGATGAGGCGCTATATTAAGTGCAACAACAAGAACAAAATTACATTTGTATAGCGCCTTTCATGTCGGGAGTACATCCCGAGCCGCTGGACAGACAGTATTCCAGACCCGAACTTGGGGTAGGGATTGCGGAGGGTGGATGGCAGGTGGGGAAAGAGGTTGATTGTAAACATGGTCAAAGAGGAGGGCCTTAAGGCAGATCTTGAAGGAGGCAAGGGATGAGGTGAGGCAGAGGGACTGCTGGATGGAATTCCAGATGGTGGGGGCAGAGGATGCAAGAATTGTTATTATTCTTATAACCTTAAATTTTACGACAAATAGTCTTTCACGCTAAGATTAGGTTGAATTTCCAATCCCTTTCATCCTTTCTCCTACTTCCCTACAGATACTGTAGGTAAGCTATGATCAGAAATGATACTATTTGTTAGCTGCTCGGCTGAACAATGACACACGTTAAATTATCCTACAGCTATGTAGCTCGGCAAGTACAGCAGGCTAGCTAGGCATGTACAGAGGGAAAGCTGGGTACAGCGGTGTTGTTTTCACAGATAAAGACAGTCTTTAATAAGCCCTGTGTATTTTGGAACACAGTACTCATTAAAAGCTACAGCCGAAGGTCAAACAACAACAACAAATTACACTAAGTCCATAAGGGCAGTTCATCGCCAAGGCCTCAATCACACCAGCCATGGTTGACTCACTGCAAATACTAAGCATTCTTTTGGATCATGGAGAACCAAAGCCCATGATATGTATGAGCATGTAAATCTGCATTATCCACCGGACATATTTGTTGTGTATCTGCTCTGATCTTGGAAACATGGATGTGTTTTGGGTAAATTTTACTTGGCCAAATATATCTAAAACTACATTCACTAAAAACACACAGTCACTACACTTTACAGCATATTCTGTGAAACACTTTCAGATGTTTCAATCATTTAGTAAGGTTTTATATTTAGGAAGATTGAGTAAGGTTTCATATCAAATGCAAACATTAATACTGGCCAAACTGTGCCCAAAAAAGCTAAGAAATGAACACTTATCAAACAATCACCTCCGATTCATTCTTTCCCAGGCCTCTAAGACTAACACCAAATCTTGGTGCTATCTAACCGCAATTCCTCTTTTTGGGGTCACCCAAGTGTCTGACACATAAGTGAACCCATGATGATGTGCTTACGAACATTCAAACCAAGCTGAGATTTCCAGAGATCCATTGTTGGAATGGAATGCCCGCCCATCTTCTCTCCTGCCGCTTTTCACCTTGATGCTGTCCTGCACTTTGTCTTAGTCTTCGACTGTAAGTCTCAACATGTCCTGTGCACTGAAATACTAGACGATTCAAATTCTCCATTTGTGGAAAAGACCCCATTGCACTGCTTAACCACATAGCTATAGGTTTTCAGATGTGCAGAATATTGATATGGTGATGAGGTACAATGGAGCATTATTCTAAACAGAATAATGACTCTGACTGATTGATTGGAGCCAGACTGTCTGACGTTCTCTGAAGGTGGTTTTATGCCCTATTCACTCCAATTTTTGTATCAATTTGTTCCAGCGATACTGCTTAATCTATGCTCAAACTATTATATAAATCCTGTTCACGGTTCACAATCTGAAAGGAAATCTCACTTGAGACCTTGCGGAGGTGGTTTTGGTAGGAATTAATTTGCATTGCTGCATTATAAATGCAACCAGTGAGAATTCATTCGGTCTCCATTCAAAACAAGCTCTTTCATACTTTGTTCAAAGGATCATTTTTAATGCTATTGAAGAGCTGGTTATGCAAGTATTTTGAAATGCTAAATGTTGTTCTGAGCATCCTAGAGTCTTTATGTAGTTTAAGATGACAATCCATTGGAGTATTGGGGCTGCTATCCTTTGGATGAGATGTTAAACCAAGGCTCCATCTGCCTGTTCAGAAGACTGTTAAAGTTCCCATAGTACGATTCAATAAAAGAAGAGGGAGTTTATCTCCCTGTATCCCTGGCCCCAAATTTGGTCATTCACTTTATGACTGTTTGTGAGATACTGCTGTGCATAACTTGGCCACTGCATTCGCCCACAGTAAATCCTGCGAAGAGCTTGAAACATCCTTCTGACATTTAGCATTGCCTCTCTGGTTTTGTAGCCTACAAATCTAATTATAAAACAATACAACCTACTAGCAATTTTTACAATTTTCTCAGCTTGCTCTATCATTTTTGAAGATTTATTTACATGAACTCTTGGGTCGCTGTGGTGTCCCATTGCTTTTAAAGTTTCAAATATTTTTATTTACCGGTATCTAGATTTCCTTTCTTATTCTGCCTCCCAAGATGTTAGCTGAAGAAGAAGGTAATGCAGGGAATAGGAGAAAGTAAGAAGATGTTGATGCTGTCCTACATGGAGTCCTGTAGCTCAGTGGTTGAGCACTCGCCTTGCAAGCATGAAACCTGTGTTTGAATTCAGGCAGGTCAGGACGAAACCTTGGGCAAGTTTCTTTACTCCACATGCCTAATAATAACCACGAAGATAAAATTGGTCATATCCATCCACGACTGTTTGTGGGACACTGCTGTGCGTGATTGACTGTCGCGTTTTGTCCACATATATACAGTCAATTCTCTTTACAGTATGTTCTGTGAAGTGCTTTAGATGTCTGGAAGACGTAAAAAGTGCTATATCAAATGCAAGGATTATTATCA
>JAAILG010023522.1:0-11464 GCA_012026655.1 Hydrolagus affinis
GAGAGAGGAAGAGAGGGAGAGAGACACAGAGACACACAGACAGAAAAACACAGAGATGGAGAGGGTGAGAGACACAGAGAGAGAAAGATATTTACCTCCTGAGAAGATAGGCCCCGAATGCGCGCGCAGTCCGAATGCGCGCGCAGTCCGAATGCGCGCGCATGCGCAGTAAGAAAAAAATCGAAATTTCGGTATATCTCGATATGAGCCCATCGATATATTTAATCGGGAACATATCCATATCGACGTTCCCTATTGCATACCCACCAAAAATCATGGAATGAATGAACATTTTTTTTGGGGGGTAAAGGGGATTATCCCAGGAAAGCAATGTGCCAATTGACTCAACTGGGATCCTACTTATTGCTAGGTAAACAAGCATGTGGAGTAAGCAACTTGCCGAAGGTTTTGCCCTCCCCAGGAATCAAACCCGGGTCCTTTCACTTGTTACAACACTAAGGAACTTCACATGAGCATACTGATGTTAGCTCACCCGGTGAATGGACAAGAAGAACATGTCTTGCAGAATAGAACATGTCTTGCAAAAGGCAGAACATGTCTTACAAAAGGATTCTCAACTTCATTCAGAATATTGCTCTGAGTCAAGAAAACATCACTAATATTCACTGATATTTTTGTAAGCGCAATGCATAATTGTGTTCCAAGCACCTTGTGTATTTGTACAAGGCTGCACTCACGTGTGACTGCTTTCAAAGCAGACTGTGTCACAGTTAGCTTGAAAGCAACTCAAGCACATTTTGACTGACATCCATAATAAGATGTAGCAACTTGTCTATTTTCAGAAGTTCTTTTCACATGCCTCCTTCCATTATTAACCCTGCTGTGCCAGATGTGTGATTAAAGTATCAAGCCATTTCAATCTTTGTGAAGGGGTCACCTGACCAAAATCACATTTAGAATTTCTTCTATGGTTCAGTTTCTTCTTTTCTGAAGCAGTAACTGTCCAGCACCTTGGGATGTCCTCCTGACATGAAAGGCTTTATACAAATGTAATTTTGTTGCTATTTTGTTTCCCTCTCTTCCGCTTGGTTCAGTTAGCAGCACCCTTGCCTCCTGGTTAAAAGTGATCGATTCAAGCAAATAGTTCAGTCTGACATTCCAAGGCAGTGTTGGGTGAGGTACTGCTGCCTCGAGCCCCTATCCACCAACTTACTGGTCACCCAGCTCCCCTTCCTCTGCCCACTGCTGGCAGACATCATAAACCAGTCCCTCTCCACAGCATCAGTCCATGCCCCCCTCAAAACTGCTGTCATCACCCGCCTCCACAAAAAACCTACCCTAGATCCCTCAAACCCTAGCCACTACCACTCTATTTCAAACCTGCCCTTCCTTGCCAAAGTACTCGAACACGTTGTTGCCAAACAACTCCGCGCCCACCTTTCCTTCCACTCCCTTTTCGAACCCTTCCAGTCCAGTTTCCGCCCTGCCCACAGTACAGAGAAAATCACATTTACTTGAAATTTGCTTGTGAAAATCACAAACAATGTCTTCTCTATCTGTGACCAGGTCTCCCTCTGCCTCCTTGTCCTCCTGGACCTGTAAGCAGATGCAGATGACCATGCCATCCTCCTCCACCGCCTGTCCTCCGTCATTCACCTCAGTGGGACCGCACTCGCCTGGTCCGAGTCCTACCTCACAAACCGCCAGCAGTACTGTACATCGCCACAAACAGCTATTCCTCCCGCTCTCACCTGATCAGCTGCAGGGTACCCCAAGGATCCATCCATGGCCCCTTCCTCTTCCTCATCTACATGCTCCCTTTTGGTGATGTCATCCACAGACATGGGGTACACTTTCATATATATGCGGATGACACTCAACTCTATTTCTCCATCTCAATTTGCGACCCTCAGTTCCCTGATGTTCTGTCAGCCTGCCTGTCAAACATCAGGAGCTGGATGAGCACGCATTTCCTGCAGCTCAATGTTGACAAGACAAAAGCCATACTCTTTGGCGCTCATCAACATCTTCAATCATGGCTCTCACCTTCTCCACCTACCCGACCTGCCCCTAAAACTCTTCGAATCCGTACGCAACCATGGTGTCAGGTTTGACCCCCAACTGTCGTTGTTTTCCCACATCCGGTCCCTCACCAGCACCGCTTTTTTCCACCTCCAACGTATCGCCCGTCTCCGGCAATATCTCGCCCCAAAAGCAGCTGAAACTCTAGTCCATGCCTTTATCACTTCTCGGCTGAACTACTCAAATGCTCTCCTCGCCGGTCTCCCCTCCACTACAATCCATAAAATCCAGCTCATACAGAACTCTGTCGCCCGCATTCTCACCCGCACCAAACTTAGCTCTCCTATTACCCCAGTCCTTGCCAGACTTCACAGGCTCTCTGTCCCAGAGGATTGATTTCAAGATCCTCACTCTTGTCTTCAAATCTCTCCACTCCTCTGCACCCCCTACCTCTCTTACCTCCTCTCTCCTCAAAGTAGCACCCAATGCCTTCGCTCCTCCGTTCTGGCCTCCTCCTTGGCCCCTGAATCCTCCACTCCACCATCAGAGGCCGTGCCTTCGGCCACTATGCCCCGAAGCTCTGGAACTCTCTTCCTCACTCCCTTCACCTAATTTCAGGTCTCGGCTAAAGACCTTTGTTTTCGACCACGCCTTTGGTCACCTTTTTTCCCCTGTCCCATCTCAGACCCATGATCCGTTATTGTGAATCGCTCTGAGACGCCGCCTGGCGTGGAGGGCACTATATAAATCAAAGTTGTTGTTGCATTAGTGGAGCCATTCTTCTAATGAGATGTTAAATCAAGGCTCCCTATATTTGTTCTGAATGTGAGAGATCCCATGGCCACTATTCAAAATGAGGAGAAAGTTTGCTCTGCTCTCCTGGCCAACAATCCCCCAATTGGTCATTTACCATTGGTCATTTACCTCCTGGGATTTGTTGGGCATTGTTGTGCATAAATTGTATAGCAAATAACAGTCAATATACTTAAAGAAAATGAATTGAACATTGATTTTACTCAAAGATCTTCATCTTACCCTATGCTAAAGTGGATGTTGTAGTACCACCTACGGGTATTTCTAAGCACCCTGTCCCGGACCTTTTTCCACATCCAGAACAAATTACATTTGTGTAGCACTTTTCACGTTGGCAGGATGCCCCAAAGTGCTGAATAATAAATGTCCACTAGGGACATCGATGAATACTCTATCCATCAGTTTGTAATTTCTATTCAAATAGTGAGTTTTACATCATGAGAGCCTGCATTTTAATCATCCTTATGGAGTTTGTTGAAATTGCTAACTCCCTACCATTCTGTCATTCTAAACATCACACAGGGAATTTAATAAAATCACCCATATCACTACCAGCTGGTAGCAGACATAAGCTTCCTCTTCACTTCAAGTTGCTGCAGAGCTCCTAGTTTTTAAATATATATAAATGGGCAAATAAGTCAGAAAGATGGAAAGTATAGAAAGCTCTTAGTCGAGGCAAAATTAATCGCATGCTATGATTCTCAATAAATTTAAGTTAAAGAGATTTTCAAATAACAAAAATATGTTTAACTGTGTATCCTGTAAGAGTGTTACAATTCATAATGGATTACGAAAAGTTTAGCTCCAAATATTAATTCACTAATATGAATATTTCTTGCATTTGATACAACACCTTACCACATTGTCTAACTACTGACAGTGGGATTCATTATAGAGTGTACTGGCAATGTGTATGTAGCTGAACATAGCAGACAATTTATGCACTAGAATGTCCCATAAACAGGCATGAAGTAATTAACTAATTTCACCTGATGGAGTATTGGACACATGAAGAATCTCCCTGCTATTTCCAATTGTTGGCACAGAATCTTTAATACCCATCTGAACAAACAGATGATCAAAGATTTCATCCAAAGAATGCATGCTGGAGATTAACTTTAGATTGAATCGAAACACACTCACTTTATAATTCTGAAATGTTTTAATTAATGTAACTGCAGCTCAAAATAGCCAGCTAATGTGCACCACACAAACAACTACAACAAAATTATATTTATAGAATGCCTTTCATGTCGGGAGGACATCCCAAGGTGCTGAACAATCATGGGGTGGGACTCATGCACAGGGAGGGGCAGGGTAGTGAGGAGGGGAAGGGTAGTGGGGAGGGGAAAGAGAGTGGTGGGAAGGTGGCAGAAGGCACAATCAAAAAGGCGGCTTTTGAGACCAGCCTTGAAGGAGGCAATGGATGAAGTGAGGCAAAGGGACTGTGGAATGGAGTTTGAGAGTGTTGGAGCAGAGAGGCTGAAAGGCCAACCGTTGACGGTATGGTGGGTAGGGTAGGAGAAATGGAGCAAACTGGGGCCCGCTGAGCAGAAGGGGTGGGCAGGTCGATAGAGAGTCAGCAGGTTGGAGAGATAGGAAGGGGCAAGGCCTGAAACTCTTTAAAAAATAGGAAGAGGACCTTGAATTCCATCTTCTGGGGGATGGGAGCCAATGGAGCCGAGTGAGGGTGGGAGTGATGTGGTTGCGGAGCTTAGTGCGGGAGAAAACATGAGATGCAGGGTTCTGGATGGTCCACGGCTTGTGAAGGCAACAGCTGGAAAGGACGACGGGGAGGGGGTTTTCATATTCAAGAGTTGGTGTGATGAATGATTGAATGAGGGTTTCGGCAGCCTGAGGGGTGAGGCAGCTGTGAAGTGTTGGAATATTGTGGAGGTGGTGGAAGACAGTGCTGGTCAGGGTGCAGATGTGGGGGAGAAAGGACAGTTGAGGTTCACCCGGGTTCCTGACTGGCTTCATGAGATGGAGTGTAAAACCTTGGATGCTGATGCTGCCAGCACCTGAGGTGTGGAGGCGCTGACGCAAGCCAATCAGGAGGGCCTTTGCCTTTCTGACATTCAGTTGGAGTAAGTTGTCCCTCACCCAGGACTCACTGTCAGAGGCAGTCAGGACACCAGTGGTCCTGGAGTTGAGGATGGAAGCAGAAGGAGTTGGATGTCATCCACGTACAGATGGAAATTTACCCCAAGTGTGTGGATGATGTCACCAAGATATAGAGGGTGAAGAGGAGGGCACATTGACCAGAGCAGTTTCTGTGCTGTGAGCAGCATAGAAGCCCGATTGGAGGGGCTCGATGAGGGCATGGGATGAGAGGAAACAGGAGGAAACGACTATTTCAAGGACCTTCGACAGAAAAGTGAAGTTGGAGATTGGCTGGTAGCTTAAAAGCTGTGGTGCTTCTAGGGATCTTTCCTTCAGGGTGGTGGTGATAGTGGCTGTTTTGAGAGCTGTGGGAACGATGCTGGATGAAAGAGACTGGTTGATAGTGTCGGCAAGTAGTGGGACAAGGAGGTAGAGCTGGGAGGTAGGGAGAGAGGAGGGGATGGGTCAAGGGAGCAGGTGAAAGAAGAGACAATGCAGGGAAAATATGCACTTTTTAACTCTTCCATAAACACGCTGAAAATCTGTGAAAACCTTGAGCTAGCTCAAAGACAACTAGTTAATTAATCAATGTTTGTCTAGGAAGGAAGTGGAGGTGGATCGGTGGCCAGTTTTAAGAAGTAATCCAATTATTCTTTGACAGCAAAGAGCATTGGAGGGTATTTAGAGATAAGGAGAGATGTTAATTCAATATGAAAGTGGCCAGGTGGACTTTAGTGATCTTGTTTCTTCTTGAAGATTTCTATTTTCCTATATTAGAGGATATCAATTTAAGATAGCTAGCAAATGAGTAAATAGAGATGTTTCCAGAATTTTTCTTTCATCTCTGGAATTTTATGTATAGGTGGGATGCATGGAATTGTGTTTGGTTTGGATACACTTAGGCATTGAAAAGGTATCCCACACATGTCAGGTAACTTTCTACTTTTGCACCATACTATTCGGAGCACATTGGTTCTCTCAGAATCTTTTGGGCCCTTCAAACATTATTTCAAGTCATTTCCTTGACTTTCATTGGGAAGAAGTTCAAACATCTCACAGCAACAATAACAACAACCAAATTATACTTTTATAGCACCTTTTATGTCAGGAGGACGTCCCAAGGCACTAGATAATCATCAGACCCGAGCTGCAGTCGGGGATGGGGAGGATGGAAGCAAAGGTGAGGATTTGGTGTGACCGATGGGACCATCAAAGAGGAGGGTCTTGAAGGAGGCCAGGGAGAAGGGAAAGGTGGAGGTATTGCAGGATGGAGTTCCAGAGGTTGGGGGCAGAGTGGCTCAAGGTTCACCCGCCAATAATGGGATGGATGGGTTGGGGGAAGTCGAGCAGGCTGGAGCCTGCTGAGCAGAGGGAGCAGGCAGGTTGGTTAGGAGGTAGAGTGTTCAAGCTGGAATGAGATGAAGGCGTGAATGAGGGTTTCAGCGGCCTGAGAGATAAGGTAGTGGCGGAGTCAGGCAATATTGCGGAGGGGAAGGAAGGCAGAGTGGGTCATGGCTTGGATGTGGGGGAGGAAAGACAGTTGAGGATTGAACAAGACACTGGCTGACTGGCTTGGTAAGGTTGAGTGTGCAACCATGGTTGTTGATGCTACCAGTGGTTGATGTGTGAAGGCGCTGGCGCGAGCCAATCAAGCGGGCCTCGGTATTGTTGATATTCAACTGTAGAAAGTTAGCTCTCATCCAGGACTTGATGTCTGACAGGCTGTCTAAGAACAGCAGCGGTCCTGGAGTCAAAGGTAGAGGCAGAAAGATAGAGATGGGTGTCATCCGCATACACGTGGAAGTTGACACCATGTCTGCAGATCATGTCAACAAGCACGTAGATGTTAAAAAGTAGGGGGCCAACAACAATGTGCAGGCTGGAAGAGAAGCCTTTGGTGTGACAAAGTGGAGACA
The DNA here is from genome assembly GCA_012026655.1 of Hydrolagus affinis. NCBI lineage: Eukaryota > Metazoa > Chordata > Chondrichthyes > Chimaeriformes > Chimaeridae > Hydrolagus > Hydrolagus affinis. Next base: position 6,816 of record JAAILG010023522.1, read on the forward strand.
GTGAGAAAGTTAGGACTCAAATCAAGCGAGCGCATGGCCGTGAAAATTGAGCTGGGAGGAGAGGCAGTGTAGCAGGATGGAGTGGTTGATAGTGTCAAAGGCAGCAGAGAGATCAAGGAGGAAAAGAAGGCAGAGAGAACGCTGATCACAGATATTCAGAATGCCAGTAGAGACTTTGACCAGGGCTGTCTCTGTGCTGTGTGCAGCATGGAAGCTGAATTGTAGGGGTTCAAAGAGGGAATGGCGAAAGAGAAAGGAGCGGAGTTGGGAAGGAACGGCTCATTCCAGGGCCTTACAGAAGAATGGGAGTTTGGAGATGGGGTCGTAGCTGGAGAGTAGGTATAAGTCCAGCAAAGGTTTTTTCAGGATAGGGGTGATGACAACTGTTTTTTATGAGGGGTGGGAATAGTGCCGGTGGATACGGAGGTTGATGATGTCAGTTAGGAGGTGGGGCTAGGAGGTGGAGCTGGAAGATGAGGAGAGAGGTGGGGATGGGTTCGAGGGTACAGGTGGTGGGTTTCATTTTTCAGATGAGACTGGAGGGGGTGGGGGCAGAGATAGGATCAAAGGTGTATAGTGGTGGGGTGGGAGTGGGGTGGATCGTGGGTGAAAGGTAATGGAGATAGATTAAGTGGAAGCAGGGTCACAATGACAAGGCAGTAATGTTTCAAGAACTTTACGTTTCTCTCAGCAAGCACTCTGGGTATCTGCTAGCAGTAACTCCATCTGGCTATTGTTCAATAAATCTGCCAGCATGTCAGTAAGTGCCAGGCCGAAATATCAAAATGCACACCTTATGGTATTCTGGCCATGTTGAAATTTTAAAAATGGGTATTACTGAAGTGGGTAGCCTTAACACTAAGTCAGTTTGTAATTGGTATACTCGTTCACTTTACTGCATTTTTTCCTGCACTTACCACAAAGGCAAAAGAGAGGCTTGGATGAAGAAAACCTTTTGAACCATTTGGCATTCCAGAATATCCGCCCTATTCTCTACCCATCACAGCATCAAGTGTTTTTATTTAAATGAGTCCAGAAACTCAAGTATCTTTGACAATCTATTTTAGTCATCAATTATCTTCTGGGTAAAGAAATATTTCCTAGTGTTTGTCCTCAAAAAGACCATTTGAAATCTCCAAACCCATATCTCCTTGTTTTGCTGGCTTGGTACATCCACATTTATTGGATTTAAATTATTTTTTCAACCTCATTTCCCATTTAAAATTATATATACCTCTATTAGATCACACTGAGATTTCTCTTTTCAAAACTGAAGATATCCAGCTTGCCCAATCAGAGAGTTTGCAGAGACAGAGAGCGAGCTTGTTGACAAAAAACACAGTTATGTCCAGTGAGTTGGCCTGTGTTTTTGTGCGTTGGATGTACATGTACTTGGAATAGTGTGTGGTGAAAGACACCTCATATGCAGGAACAAGACAAACATCAAGTTGATAAGAGAAGATGACTACAGAGTATTGGTGAAAATGAATGATTATCTGGATATAATCTGTCCTCATTACAAAGACAGTTTGAACATGGAGCAGATAGAGCATTACGCCTTACACTTGACCTCTGTCACAGACTTTCACACATGTAAACCAGGCAATGCAAAACAGCTCCACTATAAAAGAAGAGGTGAAGTGTGTATATGAAAGTGTAGAGGGTGTATAAATAAATGGGGCTTTTGCTGATCTTCCACTGAGTGTAACACCTGCTAGTGGTCAGTGAAATAGTTCTGGGTTTGCTGGCAGGTAAGAAGGAGACAATTTGGTATTTTGGCACCAAATTGAGTTGGAGAAAGGAGCAGCTTGAGGCGAGTTACTTAAACACACTTAATTAAACACAGGTTTGTTCATATGATAATTTCTCTCAATAGAAAACTCTACCTCTCCGCCTTGACCCTGAATGATAAAATCACTGCGGACCTCACAGACTGTCTGTCAGACATCAAGTCCTAGATGAGAGCCAGCTTCATCCAATTGAATACACAGAAGATTGAGGCCCTCCATTTTGGCACCCATTAGCACCTCCATAGCTTGGTCGTTAACTCCAATGGCTCTTCATCACTTAGATGATACTAATCAAGATCCTGGTCAGCACTTTGAAAGTCTACCATGGCCTTTCTTCTCCCTACCTCTGTGACCCCCTAACATCTTCCAACTTGTTCGCTGTGGCCTGCTTCACAGCCCCTGCCTCACCCAACTTAAGCCACTCTGCCCCTATCCTCTGGAACTCCCCCACAGTTCCTTTGCCTCACCCATCCTTTCTCTCCTTGAAGACCCATCCTCAAGAGCTACCCAGATCTAAGCTATGAAATATGTTAAATGTATGATGTGAACTCCATGTGATGGCGGTCTGACATTTCACTATAATCTCTGGAACAAGCATCTAAACTCCATGATGTATGGCAGAGTCAATGATTCTCAACATAAAGATTGTTTCCTACTTTTTAACTGACACATTTGTAGATGTCAGCACTGAGCTTGTCTCATATTAAAGGAACTGCTTTTAGCATAAAGCTTCTTCTTGCCCAAAGACTCTCAAATCTCTGAGGAAGGAAGGGAAATTTACAAGATTATAGCTGTCATTTATATCCATGAGAAATGGCCTGTGGCAAATCCCAGCAAGCTAACCTACCAGGAGATCAGGCTGCTTGTGTAAATGAGAACACTCTAGGTTTGCATTGACACAATAACAAGAGAAAACTAGGCCTCAGAGGATTGAAATTCCAGTTATTGTCATTGTGTGTAGTGACATTGAGAATGTCGGACTCAAATGGGATTTCCCCATTATAATCGGTATGGTAGATGTTAGTCTGTGTAGAGGACGAGGAGCAAGATGAGGATTGAGCCATGCCTGTATGTTGGGATTGAAGAAGATGTAACATTGGATAAAAAGTGATTGGGTGTATTAATTGCTATTTGGCAACCCAAGTTCCTATTCCTGATTGCCAGCAAAATACACAGTCAATATATATTCACCATATATTTTGGGAGGCACTTTGAGATGTCTCAATGATATGATGAGGCACTTTATGAAATGCAACAATTATTATTCTCTAATAACCCCCATTGGAATGTGCAACTTTGCAATTTTATTATTATTAATGTGAAACATAAGCTTGTATTGCATTATATTGACTGAATTGAATTTTAAAGTTAGCTGCCAAATGAACATTTATTCTTTGGAATAAAATGTCCTATTGCTTCCACTGGATGATATCAAAGGCTGAATACAATAATATTTAAGATGAACTGGCTCTGAAATGCAGATATGGATGACAGGTGATTCAGTACCTGGGGCAAGCAGTGCATCATAGTTGCTACAAGCAGCTTTGGGTTCAACCATATGTACAAAGTCAAGGAAGAGAGGTGCAGTAACAGCACTTGATGAGAATGGAAAGTCTGACAATTTGATCATTTCCACCAATAATCTCACATAAAGTGTCGTACTTTTCATACTGAAAGTCTCTCACTGGCAGTGAGATGTATCCACTAGATTACATGTTGAATGTACTCACGTGGCTACTCAGGTGTGCAATGAACCATGTTATCGTCCACCTAGTGGCGGACAATGACATCAATGTGATCATTTGAGAGGGAGGCAAGCACATGTCATTAACCTCACTGATTTTCATTTCACCACTGGCAAACATAGGGAAGATTAGCATACCTTGAACTTACTGAACACTCAGCTTGCCCACAAAGCAAGTTGTATAAAAAGAATGACACCATGGGTAACTGACAGTGTCACCAATCATACCCTATTTGCACATCTTATTTTACTCATAATATGCGTATGTATTTGCTTCAATAGCTTGATGTTTAAAACAAAGTAACCACTGTACTACAATAATGGTACAGTAGAACTATGTATGGGCTACACAAATTATCTGCATAATACCTCAATATCCACATAAGGCACAAATGTGAACATAATGTTTTGACAAAGCTGAGCATACATGGAACATTGTGGTTTTAATTGAACAGGATTGAACAGACTGAGCAGTTTTGTAAGCGAAATATCTCAAAGAGTTATGGACACATACAGAATTTAGAAAGGCCAAGCTACGCATATAATTGTAGTGGAGTCCTGTAGCTCTGTGGTTAGAACACTCGCCTTGCAAGCGAGAGACCTGGGTTCAAATCTAGACAGAGCAAAATCTTAGGGAAGTTTCCTTACTCCACACGCCTGATAATAATCCCTTGAAAAAAACAATAATAAACTGGTCATTTCAATCCACAACTATTTGCGGGGACTACTGTGTGCAATTGGCTGCACTTGTGGACATTCTCCTGACATGAAATAAATTGTATAAATGTGAATTTGTATTGTATTGTACTGCTTATGGAGGAACTAATCCATTTAAAGAATAATACTTTCCGGGCAGAACCTAACACAAAATTATCATAATCTCACCATTTGGTGAGAGCACCATTTGGTGCGTCGATATGCAAATTTTCAGATTTAGATATATTGATGGGCTCATATCGATATATATCGATATATCAGGGTTTTTTTTGACTGCACATGCGCGCGCATTCAGAGCCTATCTCCCCAGGAGGTAAATCTCTCTCTCTCTGTGTGTCTCTCACACACACTCTCTCCATCTCTCTCTCTCTGTGTCTCTCTGTCAGGTCTCCCCCTCC
>JAAILG010023523.1:0-11472 GCA_012026655.1 Hydrolagus affinis
TACAGTTGGGTGTCATCCGCATACATGTGGAAATTTACCCCATGTTTGCGGATGACATCGCCCAGAGGGAGCGTGTAAATGGTGAAAAGGAGGGGGCCAAGAACAGAGCCCTGGGGGACGCATGAAAAACTGTGCGGTGGTTTGAGGAGAAACCGTTAGAAGATACAAAGTGTAGGCGTGGGGGTTATTATTAAAAAAAAGTTTCATGTTGAAAGAAGATTTCATGGTGCTGAGCCACAGAATTGCAGGTACGGCTCTCACCTCCTCCACCTACTCGACCTGCAACTAAATCACTCAGAAACCCATATGCAACTTAGGCTTCAGGTTTGACCCCCAATTATCCTTCCTCACCCACAACAGGTCCCTCAACATTATCGTCTTCTTCTATCTCCGACACATTGCCTATCTCTGCCAATATCTCACCGCAAAAGCTGCCGAAATCCTAGTCCGTGCCCTTGTCACTTCTCACTCACTTATTCGCTCCCTGACTGCCTGCCCGGCTCACTCACTCGCTGCTGGTCTCACTCGCTGCCGGCCTGGCTCACTCTCAGGACATAGCGTCATCGCGCCCCCTTTCCACCCACTGGTGAACCACGTACAGTGGAACCTCGGTGACGCGACCACCCACGGGACCACGACCAGGTGGTCGCGTTGGCGGGGTGGTCGCGTTAGTGAGGTGTCGATTCTGCTGGATGGAAGATCTGACCCTACATATTTGGCAGCAAATCCTCTAGTGGCAGGATTGGGAACCAGTCTAGCAACCCAGAAGTGACGACACAATAGAGTGGCGCGAAGTTTAAAAACTTTTCTTGGGGATTTTTTAGTGTTTCACTCGTCACGTTATGTTCATGTAAGGATAAAGGAATAAAGATAAAATAGCATTTTCTTGTATAATTATAATTTTTATTTATAAAATAAATAAAGATAAAATAGCATTAAACACACGTCTTGACATTTTTATTTATGAATAAAGATAAAATAGCATTATGCACAAGTCTTGACATTTTTATTTATGAATAAAGATAATGAATAAAATCTGTATGAATAAAATGACTGATTAAAACAAACATGCCCATGATTGGCCAGAGTGGTCGTGTTAGGACCAGGAAAATGTTGTTTGGGAAGTCAGTGGTCATGGTCCGGGAACCGAGGTGATCGCATCAGTGAGGTTTATTTAACTGGAAATGAGTAAGGAAATATTTGGGACCGACTCTGACTGGTCGCCTAGGCGGGGTGGTCGTGCCACTGAGGTGGTCGCCAACCGAAGTTCCATTGTATTAGTGAACATCGCAACGTTGAGTGGGGTTTACCTGTAATAATAATAAATAATGGCCACGCTCCCCCCAGCCAACTGTCCTCGCCCCCCAAGGGAAGTGTGCCCCACAGTTTGGAAACCATTGCTCTACTGGGTCTGGCCTTCTCCTTGTCCCTCAAATCCTCTGTTCCGTCGGCGACCGTGCCTTCAGCCACTACGCCACAAAGCTCTGGAACTCCCTCCCTCACTACCTTCGCCCACTCCTTTCCTATTTTCAGGTCGCACCTGAAGACTTTTCTGTTCGACTGCGCTTTTGGTCACCTTTTTCCCTTCCCCCTGGCTCAGCCCCGGAATCCGCTTTGTGAAGCGCTCTGGGACGCCATCTAGCATGGAGGGCGCTATCTAAACCCAAGTTATTGTTGTTATTATCATCAATATTATTAATATGTAACTGAACTATTTCAAGCATTGAAATTTTAGAATTTCAAATGTACGCAGCATATTGTCAGTGCAGTCGGTAGAAGTAGTTGTGGTGATTCGAGTTATGAGATGATTTCCGTTAGGATTTACATAATTTGGTTCCAAGAAATTATTATGACTTAACTGTTTGTCCGACTTGTAAAATCCAACTAGTGCAAAGAAACAAAAGTGTTTTTTCGTAGGTGAATGAATAGGACTTGGACACATGTACGACTTAAGCGAGTTATATGACTTGACAAGATGATTTATGCGAGTTTATCTGTATTAGCAATACCTGTATTACAAGATTACCTACTTCATGGGGCCATTACCCTAAATTATTTCCGCAATGTGATAGTATCAATAGAGATCATCAAGTTTCTCATACCAGCAGAATATTATCAATGTTACAAGAATGATTGATAATATACAATAATAATCATTGTATTTGAAAGCCCTTCTCAGGATATATTCTGAAATGCAGTGTCTGTATTTGAAGGCGAATCATTAAGGGCTACAGACACATTCATTCCAGAATCTGGAATGTGTGCTATCGAGTGTAGCCAGCAAATCCGAGTTCAGCAATTCTCTGCTGCAACACAAGCCTCTGGCCCTTGATGTATATAAACTCCAAGATCTGCGAAACTGACACGCATGCACACGGACACGCACCCATCAAAAGTGATGTCGCCATTCTTTATGCTCAGCTGTTGTGCTAACCATACATAATTACCTCAAGAATTAGTTCTGATGTTTACAGTTTCAGTCCACAATACTTCAGTGCTGAACCTCTGCTAACTTAAATTTGTGTTTGGTTTATAGCACGATTCCGCTGACAATGACAATTTGAATGTCCTTGGGATGTCCTCCCAACTTGGAAGAGGCTTTACAAATGTAATGTTGGTGTTGTATTTTGTCGACTTGGTACAACAGGAAAGCGAAGGTGCACATTTTCCTCAGAATCCACAACAAACTCTTTATCAATTTTCTCTGCAATTTCCCATAAAATTTGCCAAATGCCCTGCAATTTTTGGCAAATATTACTGCAATTTTCTAACAGCCCAGGGGATGAACTACTTGGAGACTGAAATAGTTCTGCCGACACACACATCTTCTCCTTTGACAGCTGTTACTGTCTGCCCTCCTGGTAGATGAATGACCACTGACAATCACAAGAAGCTTCCCAATCAATTAATCATTCAACTCATGGAACTTTGTAAGACCCTGCCAGCACAACTGGCTGCCACATTTGCCTACAAAATAGTCACAACCCTTGCCAGTAATTATTCCATGAAGTGCCTTGCAAAGTTTGGATGTGACGAGGGACTATCAAAATGCTAATTCCTTCTTCTTTTTTTAATCAGAATAGGGAAGAAAACAACAACAACTTTGATTTATATAGTGCCCTCTACGCTGGACGGCATCTCAGAGTGCTTCACAATAACGCATCCCGGACCTGAATCAGGGGGAGGGGGAAAAAGATGACCGAAGGTGCGGTCGAAAAGAAAGGTCTTTAGCTGAGTCCTGAAACTAGGAAGAGATGGGGCGAGGTGAAGGAAGTGAGGAAGGGAGTTCCAGAGCTTCGGAGCGTAGAGGCTGAAGGCACAGCCGCCGATAGTGGAGCAGAGGATTCGAGGGACAAGGAGGAGACCAGAACCGGAGGAGTGAAGGCAACGAATGCTGTATTGGGGAGAGAAGAGGTCAGAGAGGTAGAGGGGTTCAGAGGAGTGGAGAGACTTGAAAACTAGAGTGAGGATCTTGAAATCGAAGGAAGGAAGAAAGCATAGTATTCTAACATTTAGATGCAGTTCCCAGCCTATACCGTTATTTAGGTAGCAGACTTTCGTAACATCATCAAAAATCTGGTAAACATCTAAAAGTGCTGGGCCTCACTCACTATGCATAATGCTTTGGCAATGTTGACACTTGAACATCATCCAACGTGCAGCACAAGAACGAGAATAAACCCAATATAAGTTAATTTCTCACTGTGTAGGACCCTCAACTGATGGTTCACTCAACCACTCCTTCAATAGCACAACCAAACCACAGCCACAACATAAATCCTGTCAATCCAAACAGTCAGAAATTACATCAATTACCCATGTTTTACGTAACCCACAAAGATTCAGCTCAGGTCAAGCTCCCTCCATTAACCTCTGAGTAACAACTCACTGTTCACCTGTCATTATTCCCTTGAACCCCTGATCAATACCATTTCATGTAAGCACCACTCATGAGTTGACACAGCAAATCACATGCTTGTGTAATTTTGGAAAGCTAGTGTTCACTGCCTGTAGACAATTATTCATCAGATCTGGAAGTAGAAAAATACCTTATGCACGTGCTACTTGAAAACCTTTTTGGGTACCACCAATGACAATTGTTTTGATAACCTTTTCATGGTGCAACATTTTCTAAAACCTTTCCAATTGGGCAAAGCTGAAAACAGCTTTACCAGATATTGTGAGTACTTGCTAGAGAAGCGTTAAATAACATTTTACACATTTAGAATTCGGTGCTTACATAAACCAGGGACTCTGCACTCCATCCTTGTTCATTGCACCCACCCCCCCACACCATCTCCATGTCTGTCCTTTGCTGGTTTTATTTGGTATCTTCATTTTCTCTCTTCCAGTGATTTCTCCTTCCACCCCAACACAGTTACACTAAACATTCCTCAGGACTCTATCCTCAGTCCTCTCCTTCTCACCATCTATCTACTCTGCCTTGGTGACATAATCTGTAGGTCAAAGTCTCCTTCCACACGCATGCAGATGATACCTAACAATATTTCCTTGCCTCTACCCTCCAAAACCAATACTCTTAAAACCAATTACTTGTCCTGGATGAGTTCTAACTCAGTGACCTGCAATGGATGCTCATTCCATCTCATTGAGTCAGTGGGGATCTCAGCTGTCTCATTCGATCCCCCAAGTGTTCTTAAAACAGAACAGGCAAGACATTCATTCGGCCTTCCATTATCTTCACAACATTGTCTGTCTCCACTACTACCTTTTCCACTGGGCTGCTAAGACTCTCCTCTATGTCTTCATTACATCCAACTCATGCTCCTCAGACTCTGCAGCCCCCTCCCTACACAAGTTGTAGACCAACTAGGACTTTACAGCTTGGGTCTTCTCCTGCACCAGACTCCACAAAATCATCAGCCCCCACCCTCGCTCGGTTCTATTGGCACCCATTCCCCCAGTAGGTTAAAATCAAAATACTCATCTTCACTATTAAAAGCCTCCCCTATGGTCTCATCCCATTCTATCTCTGCATCCTTCTACTACCATGGTCTCTCTCTCTCCGCTCAGCAGACACCAGTCTGCTTCCCCTGCCCAATCTGCCCATCATCGTTGAGTGAGCTTTCAGCCATTCTACCCAGTTGTCACTCCACCTTCCCCCTCCTCCCACCTTCAAAATCTGTCAAATTTATTTTTTCAATTGCACTTTTGGCCACTTCCCCAGAGCTGTGCTTCCAGTCAGCTGTGTGAAGCTCTTTGGAAGGGCACTATATAAATGTAAATGGTTGTTACGGATCTCAATCCACCACACAATATTTTGAAAGAAAAAATATACAGTATTATCAAATAAGAACTTCCTTGCACATTAATCACTGTCTGTTGTTAATGACCAAAGAAAATAACTTAAATTGCATTCCAGAATAAGACAACAACAACCACAACATCTTGTATTTATATAACATCGTACTTGATTTATATTGCCCTAGTGATGGTAGTGCCTCAGAGCACCTTAGACAAGATTTCTAGCAAAATGGGAAAAGAGACTGTGGATATGTAATAGGTAATATATACGAGCAACAGCATCCCTAAGTATCTTTCACTTGTACAGCTAACTTATAATTATTCAGCTCATTTGGACAACTGTAATTCTTTTCGAATATTGTAAAGAAAAGCACTAGCACAAAAAGGAAAATCAAATTCAAGAGTTTATTTCATGAAATGAATTGTAACTGTTATAGTGCCCGCACTGACCTGAAATATATACGTGCAGTAATGATACTTATATATTCGTAAGATGTTATTTGTAAGATTGAGCTTTTGTCCTAAAATGTTGAGATTTTCAAATCAAAGAATTGATTCTCACTTTCTGGTTCATGAGCCTCCCCGAACAGCGAGATAAAACAAGCATGTAACACCTCTACACTGGCAGGGATCACATGGAGGGCTCCCCATCAGCCAGCAAGGGAAAACAGTTGCACTCTTCCCACCCCCCACCTCCTGAAAGAAAGCAGATGCATAACAAATGCGCAACATTTGAAAATAAGTGAACAATTTCTGCTAGATCGGAGTCTAACCACATTACTGGTATGTCTTTGGGCATTTCACCCACAAAAACATAGTCACTGTGCTTTATAGTAAATCCTGTGAAGAGCTTTGAGACGTCTCAACAAAATGATAAGGTGCGATATCAAAAGCAAGAAATATTAAATCAAAGTATGTGTTTCAACTGGCTGAGAAAAATTGAAAATCCATGAAAGTAAGGTTGAATTAATTCTCAGAAATTTCCATTGGTCAACTACTGCTGTGATGAACGCATCAAGTCCTAGATGATAAGAGCTAACTTTCTACAGTTGAATATCAACAAGACCGAGGCCCTCCTAATTGTCTCCAGTCAGCGCCTCCACACCTCAGGCACTGACAGCATCACCTTCTAAGGATGCACACTCCACCTAATTGCTCATTGAGCCAATACAAAAACCTCAATTATGCCTTTTACCCTACATCCCTGCCTTGACCCGCTCTGCCTTCCCCCACCTCTACAACCTCGCCCGCTCCGCCATTGTCTCACACCGCAGACCGCCGAGACCCTCATACACAAATTCATAACATCCAGGCTTGACTAGGCAAACACCTTGCTTGTCAGCTTCCCCAACTCTTCCCTCCACAGGCTGCAGATCATCCAGAGCTCTGCAGCCCATGGCCTCTCCTGCACGATACCCGGCAACCCTAACACCCCCATCCTCACCTGACTCCACTGGCTTCCCATCGCACAGAGGATACAGTTCAAGATCCTGGTCCTCACTTTCAAAGCTCTCCATGGCCTTGCTCCTCTCTACCTCTGCAACCTCCTACCAACATGCTTGCTCCCTCCGCTCAGCGGGCTTGACATCTTCTGCCTCGCCTCTGGAACTCCATCCCACAGACCTTCTACTTCCTTGTCACTTGCCTCCTTCAAGCTCTGACTCAATACCCTCCTTCAACCGTGCCTTACATCATCCTCTTTTCCCCCACCCTGCCTCTGCCAACATCCCCGCCACAACCTTTGCCTCCGCAAAAGCAGTAGAAAATAATATAAAATAAATGGTACCATATAAGTTGCACCCTACTTTTGTGGCCAGCGACAAACAGACCAACTGTATCAACATATATAATAAATATTACATATTTAGAAAATTCAAAACTTGTAAGAAGATGCAGCTTATGGATTTTGATTTACACTACTTACAGAAAACGAATGCAGAGAAATGATAACCGACCTGAAAAAGAAGATTAATCCATAGTCATCTGGCTTGGCCAACATATCAGTCCCAATTGCCAAAACATTGGAGGCATCTGAAAAACACAGTAAGGGAAAAAATTGCCAACCTTTGCTCAGAATTTAAGACTCAAGTCTTGCAGCAATGACAAAAAAGAATAAAAGCTGAACAACAAACAAAACATACAGCAGAATAGGATCTTTCATTATAATGCAAGTTCAGTGTGGACCCCATCATTTACATAGACATGAAATCCAAAATGCATCTATTAGATCTATCAGCACTCCAAAAGGCTGGCCAGCTATTTTGGGAAGTTAAAATGGTCGACATTTGGCTCATTAAATCACTTCCAGTGTCACTTCCTGATCCAAAAGTCAGCTATTTTGTCTTCTTGTGTGCCAACCAGCTTCTTGAATTGCCATTGATGCTGGCAATCTTTCTGTATGCACAGTCACTACACTTTTCAGCGAATTCACAAAACATAATCAATACATTTTACAATGTATCCAGTGAAGCCTTCTGGGACATCCTCCTGATATTAACAGAACTGTATGAAATGTAAGTATTATTAATTATCCCATGAAATGGTTTGATGTTACAGATTTTTACATTTAATGGAAAAATTCTAAAGCGCCTTTGAGATGGTTTTATTTGGTCAGTCGGGTGCCTGATACATGGCGCTTGCTAAACCAAAAGGAGTTCCTTGAATGGAAATTCCCATGTATTGAAATGGAATGTATTCCAATTCCAAGGAATATTAGGAACAGGCTGGCAAGAGCCAAGGAGCACTGCTGAGGTTTAACCAGCTAAAACAGCATAACTTGACATTGAATGTAAGTTTGACATTGTCAATCTTTCTCACTGCTTGTCCAGCTAGGACTACTCTACCCATTGGAGCTTTGGCTTGCAGGGTTAACAGGAATTGGGTATGAAGAATCCCTGCCCCTCCAAGTCCTACCATTGAACCAGGCTGTCTGAGCTGTCATCAGTAGTGTCTTGGAATACTGTAGATACACCTAGCTCATTAATGGGATTACCGAAATTCCCACAGAGGATTGACTTGATTCCAACATCGTGTCCAAACATGTCACCTTGGAGATCTCTCTTACATTCTCCACCCCAGGTTGAGATGTTGATGTAACAAACTACTATATCAAATACAAGGATTATAATTTTTCTTCTCACCTCTGGGCAGATCCGTTACTTCATGATAACCACTTGATATCAGATCATGGCAGAGATTTTCTAGTTGATATTCATCTGCAGTTGCAAAGGCTGTACATTTCATTAGATCCTGTCCAATATGATACAAATACAAATAGTGAGTCACAGATACATGCAGTGATCATTACAGCAATTCTCTCAACTAAAAAGTAATCTCTAGGTCTCTGCATAATAAGAACAAATATAGTTTCACCCCACTCAAATGCAAACTTAATTTGCCCCCAGAATATTACTTGTTATCTTCCAATACTCTGCTGAGAATAGATTAATGATTGATCTTGTAGGGAAACGAAGCCTGGGGAAGTCAGGGATAGTGATGTAATTTTTCCCTACCTGTAAACAATTTTTCAATACTATAAAGATCTAATGACTTTAAAGGGGTAAAGAGTGTCCCGGCCAACAGTCCTCCAGTTCAATTGGTCATTCACCTCATGGCTGTTTATGTGCCTTTGCTGTGTGCAAAATTACTACTGAATTTACTTTCATTTCGTACATTTTGTCTCAAGTTGTCGAAATGTACAAAGGAGCAAACACGTGCCATCGATCAGCTGTTTGGTGATGTGGCATGATGCAGGATGGGCCTCTGGTAATCCCGGCCCTTCATCTAAATGACACCGTCCCCGCCCACCCACTGACCACATCAACCATCTCCAGTAAGTGTTCTCTTAATTGTATTTATTATCTTATTTATATGTTTATTAGTAAACAACCAATATAAAATGTAATCAACTATTATCCCTTCAATTAATCCCAATTTTCAAATTATTTTTTCTAACTATTTACTAATCAACAACGTATAATCGAAACAATGTATATCGGGGCGACGTATAGCGCGGAGTCCCAGTACATACATATATATATAATATATATATATAGATATATATATATATTGTCCAAGTACATATTGCTTAAATGTTCTAATCAGATCAGAGGACAAAGGAATTGGAGAAAGAAGATATCTTACAATTCCAAGAATGAGAGCAATTCTACTGAGAGTTAAGTAATTGCTGTCCTTCACTTTGTTATCCTCCACATACTAAGGCACATCAAAACAGAAGTGCACACTAGAAGGGAAGATTAACCTTTGATCTGACCTAAAGGCCTCAAACAATGACTGATCTAAAACTATTTACTTTAGCGGGAAGGTACAAACCAGCAATATTCAGGAAAAATTCCTTTGCAGATATTACTGTGATTAGCTAGGCTTACAATGACCCATCAACAAGAACAAAATTACAGAGGACCGTAATAGAGTGGTCGACAGTGTCGAAGGCAGCAGAGAGGTCGAGGACGACAAGGAGGCTGAGAGAGCTGTGATCACAGATGTTTAGAATGTCGTTGACCAGGGCTGTCTCTATACTAGAAGAGAAAATGGCAAGAGAGAAAGGAGGGAAGCAACGAATCAAAACGCAGGTGTCCTAGATTTAAGATTTAAGATGAATGAGAAGACATCTGAAGTGAATTGAATAGTACCTCGACAGTGAACACCTGTGATCTGATTGATATTGTTCTGCCACAGACGTGTTCATTAGAATGATGGGTTAATCTGATGCCGCTTTCAAAGACGGGAGCTGTAATGGTGGGAGCGCTGTGTTAACGTCAGATGCAATATACATTGTACAGTAGAAGCCCGTTTATCCGGCACCCGTGAGACCTGGCCAATGCCGGTTAAAGCTCCTGTCGGATATTCGGGCGGCCCGCGGCCGAAAACCCACTACAAAAAAATTAAAGTTCTTTCAACACACACCATACACACCAGACTAAGTAATAAAAGATGGTGGCAGAGTATTATATTGTTGGGGCTGCTCTTTTGTGCTTCTCACCTTTACTGATTGGGGTTTGCAGACCAGCGGTTGTTTTTTGTGTGGAGGGCACCGGGCGGGTGAAGAAGGCAGCAGCGTGATTTTAAAGTCACGTGACTTTACTAGTTGCAAGCTGAAGCCCTAGACTCTACCAGCGGCAAACCAAAATACTGCGCCTGCGCGACAATGTGGTTATCGGCTAGCGTTATCAGCTTGCCGCTAGTATGACTTTGAAGTCATATGCGCTCCGTTTTTTTCACCCGCTTGGGCAGGAGAGTGGTTTTGTCAGTGGGAACCAATACAATATTCTGTTATTATGTTATTATTTATGCATTTACAAATGCTCCACTGCTATTGTTCCGAATAAGTTCCAGTTTATCGAATGGGGACTTTTATTTGGGCGTGCTGGTTATACGGAAGTGTCGGTGCATCGAGTCACGGATAAACGGGCTTTTACTGTACTTTGGAAGTTTATTTTCTTGAAATAAATTATAAAATGTGTATCGTCAGAGATGCCATCCTTTAGATTAGGCATTATTTTTAAGTCCCGTATGCCTGTTCACAGAAATGCTAAAGATTGATTGGCACAATTTGAAAAGGGAAGAGAGTTTCTCTCCTTGCCAAAAACAACATCTTGCATTTATATAATGCCCTCCACGCCAGGCGGTGTCCAAGAGTGCTTAACAATGCTGGAGCCCGGTGCTGAGACAGGGGGAAGGAGGAAGAGGATGTGATCATGGGCACGGCCGAAGAGGAAGGTCTTCAGATTGAGGGAGGAAGTTCCATAGCTTCAGGGCATAATGGCTGAAGGCACAGCCACCGATGGTGGAGCAGAGGATTCAAGGAACAAGGAGGAGGTCAGAGCTAGTAGAGTAGAGTGGGTAATAGGGAACGTCGATATGGAAATTTTCCCGATTAAATATATCGATGGGCTCATATCGAGATATACCGAAATATCGATTTTTTCGTACTGCGCATGCGCGCGCATTCGGACTGCGCGCGCATTCCGGGTGCGTGCGCATCCCGGGTGCGCGCGCATTCAGGGCCTATCTTCTCAGGAGGTAAATATCTTCCTCTCTCTGTGTCTCTCACCCTCTCCATCTCTGTGTTTTTCTGTCTGTGTGTCTCTGTGTCTCTCTCCCTCTCTTCTCTCTCACATCCCCCCCATCTCTATCTATCTGTATATTATCACATCCACCCCGTCTCTCCCCCCCACCCCCGCCGTC
>JAAILG010023524.1:0-11498 GCA_012026655.1 Hydrolagus affinis
CGTGCCTTTTGTTCCACCCCGAATTCTTCAACCTCCCCTTCGTGTTTCACCCCCGCCCAAACACTCCCCTCCCAGCTCGGGTCACACTCCCCCTGTGCAGCGCCTTGGGACGTCCTCCCGACGTGAAAGGCGCTCTATAAATGTAATTTGTTGTTGTTGTTGTTGTTGCTCTGGTCCCTACCTGACTGTTCAGCGCCTTGGGACGTCCTCCCGACGTGAAAGGCGCTATATAAATGTAATTTTGATTGATTGATTGATTGATTGATTGATTGATTGAGTGAGTGAGTGAGTGAGTGATTGAGTGATTGAGTGATTGATTGATTGATTGATTGATTGATGAATGTCTAACACACAGAAACCCATCACTGTGCTTCAGAGAATCCAAACCAGGCTGTGATTGGCACATATATGTTAACTAAAGATGGAATATTGCCCGGTGTAACTGGAAGGGTAGTATGTACCTGATTTTTGTAGAATGCCTGGCACAAGTTGGCAAAAGCCAAGGTTTGTGAGTGGCTATAATCACTTTACAAGCGTTAGAGACCTAACGCTTGTAATATTATTATTATTATTATCCCAGAGTGTATGTGGGGTAACTACTGAAGTTTAATCAGCTGAACGGCATTGTTTGCCATTGCGAGTGCTGCGTATGAACTCTCTGCTCACGGTTCAAAAAATTAATTTCCATTGTAGGAAAAACTGAAATCATCTTTCAAGTTGGTTCTGAAGAGGAAGGATGCTGTTCTCCGAGCTGAATTCGAGCAAAAGGAGAAGATTTCTGCTCTGAAAGTAAGTTGTTGTGTGATCTGCGCTCTCGCTTCTGAGCCAGGAAGTTGTGGGTTCCATCCCCACCATGGGCTTCAGTTGTGTCTTTCTTTGGGACGTCCTCCCGACGTGAAAGGCGCTCTATAAATGTAATTTGTTGTTGTTGTTGTTGTTTGCTGTTCCTCGTCCTCACCTTCAAGGCCTTGCACGGCCTTGCCCCGCCCTATTTAACTAATTTACTCTCCCCCTACAAGCCCACCCGGACCCTCCGTTCAGCAGGACTTGGCCTGCTCCAAGCCCCCCGCCCGAACTGCCCCACCATCGGAGGCCGGGCCTTCAGTTTCTCTGCTCCCACCCTATGGAATTCCATCCCCCAATCCCTCCGTCTCGTTTCCTCCCTTTCCTCTTTCAAGGCCGGTTTGAAGACTTTCCTCTTGACCGTGCCTTTTGTTCCACCCCGAATTCTTCGACCTCCCCTACGTGTATCACCCCTTCCCGAACACTCCCCTCCCAGCTCGGGTCACACGCCTCCTGTTCAGCGCCTTGGGACGTCCTCCCGACGTGAAAGGAGCGTTATAAGTGTAATTTGTTGTTGTTGTTTGATGTCACTTCCGCGGAGGCTCTTATCGCCGTCAAGGTTACTGACGTTCACATGCAAGCAACAGGAATGTCACCTAATGTTTTAGCCACTACAATGACAGATGAAAAAAAGAGTCAGAGGAAAGGGCGAATTTGCAACTCAACGTTTATTGTGGAGCTCCTGTAGCTCAGTGGTTAGAGCCACTCGCCTTACAATCCTGAGACCTGTGTTCGAATCCAGGCAGGTCAGGGCGAAACTTTGGGGCAAGTTTCCTTTACTCCACACACACACACGCCACACACACACACACACACGCGCGCCTAATAATAATCCGTCCAAAATAAAAACTATAATAAATTGGTCATTTTCAATCCACGGCTGTTTGTGTGGGGGACACTGCTGTGCGCAATTGGCTGCCGCGTTTCGCCCACAAATATACAGTCACTTCACTTTACAGTGTATTCTGTGAAGCGCTTTGAGACGTCCAGAAGATGTGAAGAGCGCGATATTCAAATGCAAGGATTATTATTATTCTTTATTACGTATGGGCTCAGTCGTGTTTCTCTCTTTACCGTGCGCAGTGTGATGTCTGACACTTCATTTTGCAGGAACAGGCGAACAGTCTGGAGAAGGATGTCGCGACTGAGTTTGTTAAAATGTACCAGAGCCTCAAAGATACAGAGCAGCGTGTAATGCAAGAGCTCAGAGAGCGAGAGGAGGAGATTTTACACCGAATGGAGGAAGCTTTCGCGGGGTTTGAAGAGGAGTTAAAATATATTCACCGAGAATTAGAAACTTTGAAGAGCCAAATGGAAGAACAGGACAAGGGCTCCTTTCTGAGGGTAAGAAAAGGAGTTTGTTCATAATATAATAATAATGTAATAGAATGGAGTTCCAGAGGTTGGGGGCAGAGTGGCTGAAGGCTCGCCCGTCAATGGTGGGGGTGGGTGGGTCGGGGGACGTGGAGCAGGCCAGAGCCTGCTGAGCGGAGGGAGAGGGAGGGCAGGTTGGTAAGGGGGGATAGGAGGTCACGGATGTAGGGTGGGGGGGCGAGGTTGTGGAGGGCTTTAAATGTGAGGACCAGGATCTTGAATTGGATCCTCTGGATGATGGGGAGACAATGGAGTCGGGCGACGATGGGGGGGAGATGGGGCCACGGAGTTTGGAACGGTAGAGGACACGGGCCGAGGAGTTCTGGATCATCTGCAGACTGTGGAGGGAGGGATTTGGCAGGCCAACAAGCAGGGCGTTTGCATAATCGTGTAATTACCTAAATGAAGTGAAACTCCCTTCTCATTTCCAATCGTGTCTGGGATCGAGCCCCGAGGCTCTGGAACTCCCTTCCTCACTCCCCCTGCCCCCTCTCTTCCCAGTTTCAGGTCTCAGACCTTTCTCTGGCTCAGGCCCGGGATCCGTGATTGTGAAGCACTCTGAGACGCTGTCCGGCGTGGAGTGAGGGGGCTATATAAATCAAAGTTGTTGTTGTTGAGTTCTGCAAAACTAACAATGTAAGAGTAAATTTCAGATCAGCCCTTACATTCGCTCAAGAAAACACAGTCACTACACTTTACAGTGATTCCCGTGAAGCGTTTGAGACATCTTTCTGATGCGAAACGCCAAATGTAACGCTCCTTCTTACCTCGTGTAAAGCCCCCTGAGCCGGCCAATCATGTGGAGATTGGAGAGAGTGGAGTCTTGTAGCTCATCGGTAAGAGTACTCGTCTTACAAGCGATGGACCTGGGTTCAATTCCAGGCAGGGGCTGAAACCCTGGGCAAGTTTCCTTCACGTGCCCCAAAATATTCCCTCAAAACAAAAGAATAATAAATTTAAATCCGCACTGTTTGTGGGCCACTGCTGTTTTGTCCACACATTCACAATCAATTCACGTTACAGTCTATTCTGTGAAGCGCTTTGAGACGTCTAGAAGACGTGAAATGTGCTATATCAAATGCAAGGATTATTATTTATTATTATTATTATCATCGTTCCACATTCTGAGGATTACCTGACTGTGAACTTTGACTTCTCTATGTTTTGTTTCATTTCAGAAAGAAGCTTCTCGGAAGAGCAGGTTTGACCTTCTTTTCATACAAACTGTTTTACTCACTGGTAACCTGTCAGGGAAGATCCAGTCTGCCCTTTCTGCTGCCCCCTAGCTAGCCACTGTTGAACTCCCTTCCTCACTCCCTTCGCCTCTCCACCCCTCTCTTCCTAGTTCCTAGTTTCAGGTCTCAGTTGAAGACCTTTCTTTTCGACCACGCCTTCAGTCACCTTTCTCCCCCTGCGTCCATCGCTGCCTCTCCCCTCAAGCCAACAAGACCCTCATCCATGCATTCTTCACGTCTATGCTCGGGTACACAGACATCCTAACTCTAACTCATCTCTTCCGGCCTACCAACCTGTATGAACTAATTACATCCGCCCTCGCCCTGCTTCACTGGTTCCCCCCTCACAATAACAACAGCAAAATGACACTTGTACAGCGCCTTTCACGTCAGGAGAATGTCCCAAGCAGTTCTCAGAAGATGAAGGTTAAAATCCTCCATCATTTTTCAAGTCCTCCACTGTGTTTTTTCCTTTCTACCACTGCTGCCTACTGGAACATTACCCACCTGTCCACCGCATCAGCTCAGCGGGCACTGACCTGGTTCAAATTCCCCCATTCTTCCCGCTCCACCAACGGCGGTCGGGCCTTCAGCTCTTCTGCCCCCAGCCTCTGGAACCCTATCCCAGAGTCACTCTGCCTCCTCTTCTCCGTTCCCTCTTCCTTGTTCCCTCCCTTGCTTTCCGTAAGGGCAAGCTAAGACCTTCCCCTTTGTCTATGTTTTCAGCTGTCCTCCACCCTCTTGATTCCAACCCCCAGCTTAGGTGTAAACCCTTAAATTTCCAGTGTCTTGTGATATCCTTCTGCTATATCAATACGATATTACATTGTCTCCTTTCATGTCAGGAGGAGGTGGCAAGGCGTCCCAAGGCGCAAAGGTAACTTGTTGTTGTGTTGTTGTCGTCTTTGCAGATTTAGTGAAGACGTGAGCGAGCCGTCAGCCGTACAAGGAGATCTGACTCTGACGATACCCAAAGGCCTCACAGTGTGGAGAGAAATGATGCACATTATCAGCCTTGGTAAGCAGATCTTCCCTCCTCCCTCACTGTAAAACTCTCACTGGGTGTGGATGCGAAGGGTTGTGTTTGATCAGTTGCCGGGTGAGGGTGGTGGGTGGGGTGGGGGTGGGGGGTGAGTGGGATCTGACACATGTCATAAGAACATAAGAATTAGGAGCAGGAGTAGGCCATTCAGCCCCTCAAGCCTGCCCCGCCATTCAATAAGATCATGGCTGATCTATTCTAACTCCACCTGCCCCCGCCTTATCCCCATATCCCTTGATCCCTCTATCCACAAGAAATCTATCAATCTCAGTCCTGAATATGTTCAAGGACAGAGCATCTACAGCTCTTTGGAGTAGAGAATTCCATAAATTCACTACCCTCTGAGAGAAGAAGTTTTTTCTCAACTCAGTGTGAAAGGCTAACCCCTAATTTTAAGACTGTGACCCCTGGTTATAGTTTCTCCAACTAGGAGAAACAGTCTCCCACTATCTACTCTATCTTGCCCCCTTAATAATCTTAAAGGTTTCTATAAAATCACCTCTGATTCTTCTATATTCTAGAGAATATAGGCCTAGATTGCTCAACCTATCCTCATAGCTCATCCCCCTCATCTCAGGTACCAACCTAGTGAATCTACGCTGTACCTTGTAGAAATCACCACCTCCTACCTTGGGGCTCGCACACAGACACAGACACAGACACAAACACAGACACAGACACAGGGAGACACGCACTTAACAGACAAAGAGACCACAGAATCGCTGACACAAGTGAGAGTTGTTTTCACGAGTGGGAGCAGGTATTTTCGTTGAGGGGGATTTGCTGTTGACGAGGTGAGTATTTTCACGTAGAGGGTGATTTGTCAGCACGGTTTTCTGTTTGCTCAGCCGATGAGGTTGCTGGCTTGTCAGCCAAAACAACCAAACAACAACAACTTGCATTTATATATCACCCTTCACGTGGAAAACATCTCTGAGCACTTCAGAGTAAACACTCCCAATTTATTCAGTGCTTAATTTAATCTCTCCGTCAATTAATCACTTGTGTTGTTTTTATCTCCCTCTCTCTATGTCTCTCTCAGCTCCGGCCTCTCTGACGCTGGATCCTGACACAGTGAATCCATATCTCCTCCTGTCCGAGGACTTGACCAGTGTGAGATTCAGTGACAAATGGCAGCAACTCCCCGACACCCCAAAGAGGTTTAGTAAATCCTACATTGTGCTGGGATCTCAGGGCTTCACATCAGGCAGACATTACTGGGAGGTGCAGGTGGGGAACAAGACTGGGTGGATTGTGGGGGTGGCCAGAGAGTCTGTCAACAGGAACGAATACATTACATGGTCGGCAGAGGGTGGGGCCTGGGGGGTGGAGCTGATGGGCGGACTCTATAAGGCTCCGACCACAAATCTTATCCCTCTGCCCCTGACAGTGAGACCCGGGAAGATGGGAGTTTACCTGGACTATGAGGAGGGACAGGTGTCATTTTACGACGCCGATAACATGTCTCATCTCCACACTTTCACCCAAACTTTCACTGAGAAACTTTACCCTCTCTTCAGTCCCAGGTTTAAACCTTGTTGGGATAATTATGATTCTCTGACAATCTGCTGGTCTCCTCGTGTCCTGGCTAACAATCGCCCAAATAAACTGATGATGGGCTTGATGGCTATTTGTGGGCTATGAAGCACTTTGGGTCATCTTCCTGTGTGAATGGCACATTCTAAGTGGACGACAGAGGATCAAATTCAAGATCCTCGTCCTCACTTTCAAGGCCATTCACGGCCTTGCCCCCGCCTATCTCACCAACCTGTTGTCTCCCTATCAGCCTGCCCGCCCCCTCCGTTCAGCGGGTTCTGGCCTGCTCCACGTCCACCGCCCAAACCACCCTACCATCGGTGGCTGGGCTTTCAACCTCTCTGCTCCTACACTGTGGAACTCCATCCCACAATCCCTTCACCTCACTTCCTCTCTTTCCTCCTTCAAGGCCAGTCTCAAGACCTTCCTCTTCGACCATGCCTTCTGCTGCCCTCCTAACTCCTCCACCTCTCCTACTCCCCTTCCCCTACCCCGACCCTTCCCCCTACTGCTTGGGTCCTGACCTGATTGTTCAGCGCCTTGGGACGTCCTCCCAACGAGAAAGGCACTGTATAAAAAAAAATAAAATAATTTTGTGTGTGTTAAATGTAAATTGCATTGCATTGCCATCCACAAAATTGGCTGTTGTGTTTGCCTCTAAAATACTCGGTCACTCTAAGTTACTTTTGTGGACTGAATCCTATGAAACGCTGGGTGAGTGGGCAGGAAGGTGGCAGATGAAATATAATATGGGGAAGTTATTCACCCAGGTAGTACACTATTGACAAAGAGATTTTCTTTATAAAATATGACTAATATGTGCTGTGATAATGTGCTATGTCAAAAAATGCGAGGAATATTATTACAGTAAAAACCTGTTTTCTGTGACCTGATCAACCGTAACTTCTGTATAACCGGCACCTCAAAAAAAGTCCTCATTCGAATAACTGGATCTTATCCGGCACAATCTCGGTGGCGCATTTTTTTCCCCGTGTATCGGTATTTCGGAATGCTGCTACTAGTGCCTGAAGGTGGCGCTGCCATTTTTTCCCCTTCGCATCAGTATTTCGGCTTGCCTCTAATAAAGCCTTAAAGTCAGGCTGCCGTTTTTTTCCCTCGCGTTGGCCATTGTAGAAGATAGACTGTACACCTCTGCCCCAGCATCATGGCTTCAAATCAGGTCTACCAGCAAAGGTGATTTTTAGGTGAATTTTTAGGTGAATAACACTGTCACGGTCTGTTATTATCTGTCATTATTTAGTCTATTATTAATATGGTATGTGTTAAAATAAGTTAGTTTTTTTGTGTTGGATTTTTGGCATTGATCTGCCCACCGCATTTCGCCCACAAATATACAGTCAATTCTCCTACTCTCCTTCATCCTGCCCCAACCCCTCCCCACCTGCTCTTGTCCCTACCTGACTGTACAGCGCCTTGGGACGTCCTCTCGACGTCAAAGGCGCTATATAAATGTAAGTTTTGATTGATTTGATCTGATTGAATATCGGGCACGTAATTTAACCGGCATTGGCCAGGTCCCGAGGGTGCCGGATAAACAGGCTTTTACTATACTTTGAAATCAAGTTGAGCGGGCGCTGAGAATCAAAGTACACGACACTGCACAATTTCTGCGTCTGGAATGCGATTGTGCACCATGTTGGAATTAGAAATACACTATTGTTTAGTTCCTATTGGATTCGTTTGTTGCCACTACAAGCCTAATCCAAATCAGCTAAATTATATGGTTTACTTCGGAGCGTAATGTGCATTATGGATTGGTTGTGATGATGTGTGATAAAATGTTTTGGGCAAATGACAAGGATGAGTGTTGTTAAATTGGTTCCGAATTGCACAGACCATCCAGATGATTGAAAATAAAGGACAATGCTGTAGATATATATATAAAAAAAGGAATTGTTGCTAAGCTGAGCTTTGCTCAGTCTGTGTTGGACATCTGGGTGTTCAGTTCGAGTTAGCGAGAGAGTGACTACCTTATCCGCTGCTCCTGGAAGGCAGAACTTCCACCCAAGGTTTTCTAACTCGAGCCACCCGACCTCGACTGTTCGAAGGTTTCAGCAAGATCAGAAAAGGGGAAAAAAGGCAAAGAATACAGCTACCTACACAACAGTTAAAGATTCACCTCGGGTCCTTTGATTCAATGCCTACTACGGTATTATCAGCTCAACAGAGTCGTAAATTCTGCGAGTGGCTGTACATTGGAATGAACTCAAGGAAGAGATATTTTTGTTGATTGCTGAGGAACTTGTGCCCTTTGATATTCACGTTGATATTATCACTACAGTCAGCACTGCTACGTGAGTAGACCAGCACTTATTGTTTGTTGCACTGTTGACTATTGTAAGCATGTGACTTTTCTTATCGAATAAAAGAACTTTAGAATATTGAATGCAAATTGATTTCGCGTTTGCTCCCCCAATCAAACCGGGTACAATCTCAGGCTCGACTGGCTCACTCCACGCACGCACTGCTCTGGCCCTGAAGAGACACTCCACCAAATTCACCTTTCAATTCCATGGAGCTCCTGTAGCTCAGTGATTAGAGTGCTTGCCCTTACAAGCACGAGACCTGTGTTCGAATCCAGGCAGGTCAGGGTGAAACCTCAGGCAAGTTTCCTTACTCCACACACACACACATACACACACCTAATAATAATCCCTCCGAAAAAACACACAATAAAACACAATAAAAACCAACATAATAATAATAATAATAAAAATTGGTCATTTCAATCCACGACTGTTTGCGGGGGACGCCACTGAGCGCAATTGGCTTCCGCGTTTCGCCCACAGTCACTTCACTTTACAGTCTATTCTGTGAAGCGCTTTGAGGCGTCGATAAGATGTGAGAAGCTCGAGATCAAATGCAAGGATTATTATTATCATCATAAAAGTGGTTGTGCAGGCGTTTAAAAAGTCTTTTTAATCAAACTCTGTCCTCAGTCCAATCTCTACCTTTCTTACTAAAGGATTGAATGCTTCTGTGTGCATAGTATAATATCAATGTTCACCTCATAACTAGGTGGGGAAAGCAGCGATTGAAACACCCAGCCTGAGACATTACAGCGCCTTGGGACGTCCTCCCGACGTGAAAGGCGCTCTATAAGTGTAATTTGTTGTTGTTGTTGTTGAGAGGGCATTGATTTTCAAACAGAAAGCGCTTGGGAAAATTCCCCTTCAGTCCCTAGGAATTCCACCAGCAGTAAATTTCCCTTAAATAATAATAATAAAGGTAATGACAATTTAATCAGCAGTCTTCAAGCACTCAATGCTTAGTCAGTTTTTACAGAATTTTAATCAAATTTTACAGAATATTGATGACAAAAAACATCGTATGATTATTATTTATTATTTCACCAACAAAATATACAGTCACTCCATTTTACAGTATATGTGAAGCACTTTGAGACGTTTTGAACACGTGATAGGACGCTATATGAAATGACAGGACTATTATTATTAGATTCCCGCTTTTGTATTATTTTAATCAACCTAAAGTTTGAAACAAACACACAGAGTATTGCTTCATCTGTAGAAATGTGTGTTTCATGTTAAAAAAAAACATGCAGGATGCTAGGCTTTATCAATAGGGGCATAGAGTACTAAAGTCAGGAAGTTCTGACTAAACTCTATAAAACTTTGGTTAGGCCTCAGTTAGAGTGGAGGCCTCATTTCAATCCCCGCCTGTTTGTGGGGACGCTGCTGTGCGCAATTGGCTGCCGCGTTTCGCCCACAAATATACAGTCGATTCACTTTACAGTGTATTCTGGGAAGCGCTTTGAGACGCTGATAAGATGAGAAAAGTGCTATATCAAGTGCAAGGATTATTATTGTAATAAAAATTAATATAATATAATATTTTAAATTTATAATATATACATTTATAATATCATAGATCTGTACAGTATAATATAAAAAGGGGTTCGTTCCCCTTTGAGTTCAGTTCACCTGTTACAATTCCTTAAAAATGATCTGAACTTGTCATTAGTCAAACATTCATGGATGGCATGCGGCGAGGGCTGGTCGAGTCGAGGGGGCAGATTATCAGAGTTTCAGAGTTTTTCCCCTGATTATTATACCAGGGATTGAAGAGAGGATAAATTCTCTCAGCGAAATTGTGGGTGAAACCATAGAGACGAGTATCGTTATCAGCGTCCCAAATTGACACCTTTCCCTCCTCGTAGTCCAGGTAAACTCCGATCCTCTCGGGTATTATTGTCAGGGGCAGCCTGGTACGGGGCAACGTCAGGGCGTAATAGATCCCGCTCACCAGCCACACCCCCCAGACCTCACCCTCTGGTAACTCGGTGAACGGTTGTTTCCTGTCGACGGACTCTCCGGCGACTCCCACAACCCACCCAGTCTTGTTCCCCACCTGCACCTCCCAGTAATGTCTCCCTGATGTGAAGCCCTCAGACCCCAGGACAACGAGAGATTCGCTAAACCTCTTTGGGGTGTCAGGGAGCCGCTGCTTTTTGTCTTCTTCTCTCACGCTGGTCCGGTCTTTGGACACGACGAGCCGGCAATGGGCTGTGTCAGGATCCAGAGTGACTGTAACTAGAGTGAGAATCAGACCATTAATGTCGGACACATTGACAATTATAAATAAGATGATCTTCAGCTTCGCACCAGAAGAGACGCCGTGGTGTAAAACATCCTGGGAACAGAATCCACCCCCCACCCCCACCCCCACCCCACACACACACAAAGACAACACCTTCACGATCCCCCTCACACAAACAATGTGTGTGTGGTGGGGGGAGCGGGGGTGGTAGGGGAATGTCTTGGGTGGGGTAGACTTCATTGGCTCCCTGTCCCGGAGAGGATCAATTTCAAGATCCGCACCCTTGTTTTCAAATCCCTCCACTCCTCTGCACCCCCCATCTCTCCGACCTCCTCTCTCCTCCAACCAGCTCCCGTTGCCTTCGCTCCACAAGGTCTGGCCTCCTCCATGTCTCCCCCTGAATCCTCCTCTCCACCCTCGTCAGCCGTGCCTTCAGCCACTACGCCCTGAGGCTCTGGAACTGCCTTCCTCACTCCCTTCGCCTCGCCCCCCCCATCCCCCACCACCCCCTCTCTCTTCCCAGGTCTCAGCTAAAGACCTTTCTCTTCGTTCGCACCTTTGGTCACCTTTCTCCCCCCTGCCCCCTTGGCTCGGTCCTGGGATCCGTTATTGTGACGCGCTCTGAGACGCCGTCCGGTGTAGAGTGAGTGAGGGCGCAACATAAATTGAAATTGGTGTTGTTGTTGATATGTGAGGGTGTGTGTTGGTTCTGGTGGGGAATGTGAAGGTGTGTCTTGCTTGACTGTTGCTCAATTGTCCTCCCTCCCCCACCCCCTTCTGTAACATTGCCTGATGCAGCCACTGCCTCATTATTCAGGCTGTCGAGACGCTCGTACGTGCCTTGATTATATTCAGGCTCGATTATGTCGACCTGCTGCTTGTCGACC